>JAEIIG010013476.1:0-28112 GCA_018904695.1 Drosophila parvula
GGGCTCCCAGGATGACACAGATCTGACCAACTATGGCGACGATCTTAGCGGCTGGTGGCTGCTCTACAAGAAGTGGAATCCCTTCACATCGCCAGTTAAGGTGCCCGATCTGCCGGACATCCAGTCCCGTCTGGCCTACGTCTCCTGTGTCCGCCAGCTGGAGGTAAGTATTCACCTTGAATTCAACCCCCAAAGTCTTATTCTTTCCCCTCGTTCCACAGGAAGTAAAAAACTCGGACTATTGCGAGTACATTCGACCGCCGATTGACAAGTACAAGACCCTGGCCTTTGGCAGCTTCGACGAGATCCGGGACGTGGGCTATGTCTTTGGCAAGAACTACTTTGAGAACATGGCCAAGGCGGGACGGCTGGGTCGGTTCAATCAGTGGTTTAACAAGGAGCCACCCAAGCGCGGCAATCATGCCTCCCTCAACGAGTACACCTTCATCGATCTGGCGCAGATCGTGTGCCGCCTGCCGGAGGTATATGCTGTGAATACCGCGGAGATATTCAGCGAGGACGAAGACTGTGATGGCTATATATCGGAGCCGACAACCCTGAATACGGTAATTATATATAAACAAGTTGTTTAAATCATATATTTCATTTCCTTCACATAATTCAGGATCGTCGTCGCATCCAGGTGACGCGTGCCGGCAACTCGCTTTGTTTCTCTGAGACTGAAATGGATTCCGATGTGGAGATCGATATAAAGCTGAACAAGGCCACACAGGTCACGCCGCGGACAGCAAGTGGTCGCCGGATGAGTATTCCCGGCAAGGAAGAGGCTACTACTACTAAACATCATCGTTACCATCGCCGTAATGTTGACGAGGTGGGGGAGCACACAGCCCACTACAGCCTGGCAGCAGCAGCAGCAACCGGCGGGGGCACGGAAGGCGGCGAACAGGGACGGCCGGACGAGGATAAGGAGAATCGGAGCAGGGCGACAAATGAAACCAAAAAGTAGCTAATAGACAAAGAAAGCAAATCAATCGAGGCACCGCCCCCGCCCCCAGCGCCCACCCACAAAACTACGGAATCATCCGCTACAAAAATCTCTCCAAGGAAGCGAGGGAGAAACGGTTGACCTCTCCTCTATATAGGCTTAACGATTTAGCAAAACCAAGACTTAGGCTTAGCTCTTAGCATACGAAGCATAACGAAGATTGCCTTGCCACCACCCCAAACCACCACCCCCTCACAGCACACACACACATATTGTAATGGAGGCACAACTTTGTCCACAAAGCGTTGTATATACATATATATATATATATATATACCTATAGTTATATATTTTTTATTGAGGAGCACGTGGAAACGGAGAAGACAACTTCCGGAAGCGATCCCTGAACCACACCATGTGTGTGCGTGTTGTCTCTATCTCTCCCTCTCTCTCTATTATTTTTTAATTGGTCGGATAAACATATATATATGTATATATATATATCTATTTTTTTTTTTTTTGTAACTGCAAGCTAATAAATAGTAAACAATTGAAAGTACAAAACAACACAGAACACGATGATGACTTTTTTGTAATCAAAAATATATGCAACCTGATTTTTAGTCGCGCCCCATTCTGTGGAAATCATCGTAGATTGAATCTGAATTTGGCCCAAGCCTCGTCTTACAAAGACAATAATCAATTGGCAATAAATAAATGGCCAGGAGAGTCGAGCCAGTTGTTCAGGTTATGGCGACCACACAGGTTTGGCTAGCTATTCCCCACAAAAAGAGGTGAGTACCAGCAATGGAAGGATAAATATCAACTGAATCTTAGGATCAAATATCGTACAGAAATTCAGCAACAATTTGAAGGTTTAAAACTGAGCTACAGTAAATATTTAACGAGTTTATAGTCTCTATATAAATTAAGGTAAATAAAGCCAGCCATCTACTTGGATTTCTCAAATGGGATTCGGATTTCTTATGTTACAAAGACATGATGATACACTTTATTAGAGTTCGTACTGACTTGTTTGTTTGGTCAGTGGAAATACTAGTAGAAACATCGTATGAAATGGAACCCTTTATGTGCAAATTATAACAATATGTACAAAATTATTTCAAACCTTGATATAACCTTCCTGAACTAAAAACTTGAATCCTAACCAACTTAGTATGCAAGCAAGCACGTCAGTAGTTGATTTTGTCATATTCTTTAACTATAGATTTTATATTATTGCGTTCGCTCACATCTAACCCTAAAAAGCACGTGCTTGTTGTGCATCAACCTGCAACGCGACAATAGGAAATGTTTTCAAAATACTACAAGAAACCGTTTGGAATAACACACCTCTCACTACCAACAATTTAAGAAGCAAAAAAAAAACACAATAAATATTCTTCCAACCATAGATCTTACCAGAAATGAAGCTCCTAAGACTTCGTCTGGGAACCCATAGCTTTATAATAAATAAAATCCACCCACCGATCTGTACAACCTGCAACGCAAATCCTTGATCCCACATCCTCGTTGATAAGTGAGGAAAATTAAATAAAGTTGCTTTAGCAAACAATAAATTAAACAAAAATGATTAATAATGAATAATAAATAATTGAATGTCCCTAGATCCATCAATTTATACCATGATGTACAGTCTCATAAATAAACCTTAGTCTACTTATTGAACTAAAAATTACTTATATTCATTTATATGCACCCTTAGCTTAAGGCACTAGTTGGTTGTAGCTTCTATAATTAAGTTTCCCCTAATTTGCAATTAATTTCGAAACTATGAAAGCTAAAAAAAAAAAGAAACTGCACCTGATGCTGCTGGTGGCAACTCTCGCCTGTACTTAAGTGTGCCCCCTTTTTTTGTACGGAGGAGTTGCTCCCAACTACGATATCGAAGTAGGCTATCGTATCCCTGTCTCCTGTCACTTATCGTTTTCTCGTTTGTCAAGTCATTCGGTGCGGTGTCCGAATTTTCAGTTGTTTCTCATCAGACGGACGGGAACATTCATAGATATAAAAACCTTTCTAGTTTTGCATCAGTCTCTAGCATCAAAATTAGTTTCTAAATCATTATATACCTCGCGGACAGACAAGTCTAACTTTCTTAATTGTTCGCTAACAAAGGATTCCGAAGCAGAGCGCATTTTTCTGATAAAACTTTTGGAAATGGCGAAGAATCAGGACGGCATGAAGGCCGGACTAGGTGAGTAACGGTTGCGCGCAGCCGCCGAAGAAGGTCAGGAAATAAGAATTGGCGGCATATTCTGTACAGATTGCAAAGGGAATATAGTTTTTACGCAATATATATTGGTTATATTTATTTAATCTATTCATTTTCTGGTTCTTTATGTATTTCTACATATATTCCTTACATATTTATCTACATATAATTTAAAGGCATGAAAACAGTTACATATCTACCTAACCTCAATCGAACATCTTCTCTTCTTTACATAATTACATACATACAAAGGTACAAACACTTACCTTAAAAGCTCCTAGTCATCGTCCCTTTTCATGGTTGCATTCCTGTGCATTGTTATTGTTTCTCCGTTAATTTTGACACTTGACACACACACACACGCAATTGTATTTCCATATATGTGTATGTGTGCAATGCTTGTGCTTGCAATGTGGTCCGCCATTTTGTTTTTGTTTTTGTCAGCTCACATACAGTTACTTATATCCATGTGCGCATGCGTGCTTGTTTCTCTTTTCTGACATTGCACTTCACTTCACATTTTCGTCTTTTAATTAATTTAAAACGCACAAACACTGGACTGGAAGAGGAATTCCATGGAGGGCAGGACATAATCAAAGAATTGAGCCACACACTTTCTATATTTCTGGTCAGTTGCCAGGTGATAAACTTTAAAGAATATGTTTTATGTCAAAACCACACATACATACATAGGTAGGTAGGTAGGTACATAGGTACATATGTAGGTACATAGGTACATATTTTATAAGAAACTTATTCCGGAAAATTGCACTTTTTTTTATCTTTTATATTATAAGTTATTTGTCTTTTCTTTATTTGTTTTCTGATGCACTTTTTTTTTAATTTAATTTAGTTTATAGTGTAATTATGTATGTATTTTTTTTTTGTAATATTTTTCTAAATAGGCGAAAACATGGCTTTCAACGATCAACCCTTTACCCTGACACTTGTTACCCCCGTAAAGTTGCCATCGTCACAAACTCTCGAGGACCTCGAAGATCCGCCAGAATTTAAACTGCACATGGTGGCCCTGAAGGCGAAATTTTTACCCAACTTAAGGGGTCTGATTTTCCCGAGGATGGTCTACGAGCAGTTCAAGCGTCTGGTGGTTACACCGCTGCTGACCTACTACCATGATCCCACTGCCGCTATTCGGTTGCGTGGCGCCCGTTGCGCCAGCTTCGATATGCCCAAGGTTATATTTCCGCATGGCGCACCAATTTGGAAGATCACATTTCTGCCCGACGAACTCCTGCCGATGGGCTTCGATGCCGCTGGCGTCTTTGGCCGTGGCGTTCTGTCGCGCAAATACTATCCAACCGATTTGCTGAGCCCCCAGCACAAGGGCCAGACTCCGGCCCTCTTTGTGGGACATCGCAATCCCAATTATGTCATACCGAAAGATGACAAGGCGCCCGGCAATTGTAAGGTTCAATTCAACGATACGACCCCGGCCCAGGTTCCCAACGCCAAAGGCAAGATGCCACTGAAAACGAAACTGGTGGCACCGAAAGCAGTCACGGCAACGGCGACGGGAACGGCAACGGTAACGGCACCGTCACCGCCACAGGCCTGCCAACGCGGCATGCTCAAGCTTAGTATCACCGGTGCGGCCGAATTGAATCGTCGTCTCGTCCGGCACAATATCTCGGTGGCCGATGTGGTCCTGCCACATGGCTCTCCATTCCAGGCCGGACCCGTTGACATGCAATATAATATGTATGTACCGGATCTGAGCCAGGTGCTCTTTACCGTCCACGAGCACACCAAGCTGATCGTGTCCATTGTGTCGACCATCTATCAGCCGAATCTACCCGAGGCAGCCCTGGCCACCATGGGCAGTGAAGAGTGTCCCAAATTCGTTCTACCACCAGATGTTCTGCCGGTGGATCCGAATCGGATGGGGCCACGTTTCCTGCCGGTGCGCTACCTGCCCGAATTCTGTGATGCCGGCTGTGTCTTTCCGCCGGGCTCCCTGCCCGACTGGGTGTTCCAGGGCGATATGCGCAAGCACTATGAACTGGAGCAATATCATTATTCGATGACTCCGCCCGTATTTGTGGGTCGTCGCAAGATACAGCAAAGTGCCGATGGTATTGAAGGTGATTACACTAGCGAACTCCTGGCCACGCAAATGGGAAAGATGGCGATCACTAGTCCGTTGCCCCAGCCAACGCCCAGTCCCCCCCAGTTCACATTTGCTGAGGGCGCTAAGCGCACCAGGGAGTTCAAGGAAGCGGCATCAGGCGGCAAGGCCAAGGGATTCGTTCTGTTCGAATCGGATCATGTGCCGCGCGGCGCCATCAGGACAGATGCATTTAGTGGCTATCTCATGGGATGCTTATTTAAGATCACACCAATTGCACTCTCCGAATCTCCAATTACATTTGGAACGGTCAACGATATTCGTTCCGCAACCGAACTCTCCGAAGATGGCGATTTCCAGTTCCTTCCAGCCGAAGCCCAGCCGAAGTTCAATGCTGAAGAGGGCGAGGGCGAGGGCGAAGAGGCCGAGGGGGAAGTGGCCGAGGGCGAAGTAGCCGAAGTAGCCGAGAGCGAACAGGCCGAGGAGGAAGAGACCGAGAGCGAAGAGGCCGAGAGCGAACAGGCCGAGGAAGAAGAGACCGAGAGCGAAGAGGTCGAGGCCGAGGGCGAGGGCGAAGAGGCCAAGTATGTGGAGTCCCTCGACTCGAATGATTACGATGAGTACGAGCTGGAGGAATACGAGGACGAGGAAACTGATGGTGATATGGATATCAGCGTTGAGTTCCAGGATGATACACCGGATGAAGACGCTGAACAGGCCGTCAATAAGACATACAACATGCGTAATTTACGAGTTTTCATAACCCACAATTTTATAATGCCTTCACTTTTGATTTTTTTTTGTTTTTGTCCAGATGCAGCTCCCAAAAACACTGATGATACCGATTTCTATGATTCCGATGCCACCGTCTTATTTGGTTCGAATGTCCGCAAGGTGTACAGCGTCTTCACCGTTGACAGCCGCTTGGATGACATTGCCGAGGCTGCCGGGGATCTGAACACCGCTCGCTTAGAGGTTATCGTTAGCGCGTCCGAGATGCCCGGCATCGATGTGGAGCGTGCCCGCGAACAGTTCCGTCAGGTGTTGCAGTGCCGCAACGAGATTCGCGCCAATATGATCGCCCGCATCGATGCCCACACAAACAAGATGACGACCGATAATCAGCACCTGCTCGCATCACCGGCCCCGGCCGCGACGAATAACCGCGGGCAACGCAAGATTTGCTCTCATTGTCGTAAATACCATTAGAAGTTAGAACAGCTAGATAGCAGCTACACAAGAAACCAAAAAACGGAAACGGAATCGATATTGGATATTTGTTATATAATAAATAAACTTTTTTTTAATGGTTTCTCAATTTTATTCGGGGTTTTTTCTCCGCTCGTCACTCCCGGACCGCGTTTTGTATACATTTACATACATATTTAGCTTTGCGTTTGGGGTTTGGCTAGAAGTTTGTGTGTTAGGTAAGGTGTATGTGTGTGTATGTGTGCTGTGCAAGATGCAACCGTAAAAGACGGTCAATCCGCTCTTTGTCTCTCTCTTCGCTCGCAGAAAAGTATGCGCTAGAAAGACATAGCAATAGCAGTAACGTCCTCATTATATTTTATTCTATCATGCGACTTCAGCTTTTGCTCTCCGCAAAAGAGAGAAGTTCTATCAATGAGACTAACTTTTCTAGCATGCGATAAGAATTTTCAGTTACCAAAAGATAGAAGTTTTCGAGTTTAAGACCATCTTGTACAGTTACATCAAGTGCTGTGCCATCGCATTTATCGTTAATTGGAAATCGTAAAGCGTTAATCGTTAATCGTCTTGTGTGTGTGTTGCGTGTTTGGAGTATTTATTAGTTATTTAGTCTAGGACGCCGAACCGAAACATCTAGATTTTTATAGCTAACAAGAAAAAAAAAAACCAGATGAAATATCCATAAATATATATATATATATATATTGATACATATATAATTATACAAGATACAGCTCCATAATGCTCGCCTTCGGTGTATTTACAATCACACTAATAATATTCAAATATTAATTATATATTGTATATTTCTTGTGTCTTTTCTCTTTCAAAATGAAACTCAAACGTTAAAAACTTGATAAACCAATTAATTGCTCTAGAATTCGATGGAAACACATGTATTTACCAATTAAGAGTAGTGGACAACCTTTTTTTCTTTAAATTTTTTCTTGTCTTTTTTTTTGTTTTTTTTTTTAAAGCTGATATCGCTTTGCTTTTGTTTTGCTTCGATTACAAATAAATTTCACAACTGCAAAATCTTAAATATACAAATGTATTAATTGCTATATAGCTAGGGTGCGTTCTCTCCCCAGATCCGGGACTGATATCCGATGCCAAGCCATATATAATTTGGGGAGGAAACTAAGACAACAAAATTCACCTAGCTCTCTCCTACTTCTTCGTCGCTTTCTTTTCCTTTTCTTTTCTTAATATCTAAAACGTCTTTTATATATAATAATAATAATATAATATAATATAATGTGTGTGTATGCAAACTAATTTCTACGCAATTCACAATTCGCTTTTCGTTTATCTGTTGTTTGTGTATTTTCTGTTATGTTTTTGTTGCATTAACTTTAGTTATATTTTATATATATATATAAGTATTAGCTATATAATCAATTTTTATTCATTTTTTACATGCACAATCTCATGAGGCCAAAAACGTAGACAATTTTGTTAATATATGTATCGTGTATTGTGTTACTCGTTACTCGTACTCGTTACTCGTTACTCGTTACTCGCTCTCTTATGCCTTTGCTTTTAACTAGAAGAAAAAAAAAACAAACAAATAAAAAAAAAAACTATAGCGTTTAGGTCTTAAGACTTAGTTTTTCAGGGTAAGAAAGCAAAACTTGAGAGACTTGTACATATTTCATTTCTGCTTAATCCTTCATATTAGCATATTTATATATGTATTTATTTTATTTATAAAGTCGTACTAGATTTGTTGCTAAATATTTTCTGCTTCTGCTCTGCGACGATCGGAGATTTGCTGACAACAAACAATCATAATACATTTACCATTTTTTTTAGGCAGGCGGCTGTTTAGATTCGTATTCTTCTGGTTCGTATTCGTATTTGTATTCGTATTATATATAATATGTTTGCTTGTATTATATGTATAAATATAATATTAGATGTGTGCCAGGATTGCCTTCTAAGTTACGGTTGGGGTTAGGGTTACGGTGCATCGTCCATCAACTCGTACTCCTTCGCCTCCGCCTCCTTCTCCTCCTTCTTCTACACGAAACAACAACGAAAACATAAAGGGGACACTAGGCGGAGGTGGCTGCTGGAAAGAGTAGTATGCGGATGATTGGAGATTGCGTGTGAGGGTCGTGTGTGTGTATGTCGTCTCCGGAGGAGCTTCGGGTTGACTGGTTCGACTAGGCTACGAGCTTTTCAGCTTCAGTTTTGTTTTTTTTTTGTTATTTTATTTGTTTTTTTTTTTCATTTTTGTTTTGTTTTTAGATTTGGCCAACCAGCTCCTGTATGCTGCGCAGTAAATCTTCCATATTTCACAAGAGATCCCGATGGAATACCCAGGTGTGCTTCGTGTGGGCAAACTTGTGCGACAACCACTGTGACTCCAGCAGGTTGAAACGATCTTGGCTCAAATACAAGGGTTTGCCGCGCCTGCAATGAAAGTAGGCATTAGAATTAGGGGGTTGGCAGGGAAATAAATATACATTTGTGGATTCTATATAAATCGATATGTTATCGTTAAGGCGATAAATCGCTATTATGTTGAATGTATCAGGCTTTCTTCCGACATCAGAAATTATAACACACTATTATTTGTTTAGAATTCAGCGCTGAAGAACACTCACTTGAGATCGCGATCCTCCTCATCAAAGTCATCCAGATACAGGGAACCCCACAGGCAGGCACGACGTCCGCGTATAACGATGATGTAGGTCGAGGTGACCACCAAGAAGATGCCAATGCCACCGCCGCATGATAGGGTGTGCTATAGAAGTTGGAAGAGCAGGAAATTATATAAATAATTTGATCATTTCCAATATATGATGATCATAATAATAATAATAATAATAATGTATCTATATAATAATAGAAACTACAAAATAACATAAGATCTATTAACTAGATACTCGTATATAATATAAGATGTAATATACAAATAAATCGAGGACTGGCAAGAAGCTATATTTAATAACGATAATAAAATTCAAAAGAACCAGCTTTAAAACATTTAAAACCTACTAATATCTGGTATACTCGTATTATAATAAAATTACATAGTCGAAGACCATGTAGCCTAGCACTACAAGCACCTTTGTTAATATTTCTTTTGTAAACTATACTATCATCCCTATTAATTAAATAAATAAATAATCTAGAGGACATTTACCCGCACCGCCTCGCAGCAGTCGTTCTCCGCACAACAGTTCTGCTTGAGACACACAATCGTCCCGCACAGCAGGCAGATGGAGCTCTCCTTGGGCACCTTGTAGCAGTTGAGGCAGGGCCGTTCGTGATAATACTGTCCGTGAAGAAATACAACCATAGTTAGATCCATGAAATGTAGAGTAAAGCTAAGGTACTCACCGTAAACAAGCGCTCGTATTCGCGCGGCAGTTCCAGCAATCGCGGCTGCTGCCACAGCGAATGCTGATTGATCAGCACCAGTTCCCGCACCGTATCCGTCGGCGGTCGGACATCCATTAGCTGCTGGCACCAGAATTGCGGTAGCGTTTGCTCGGTGCCGGGTATAAAGCACAGACCCTTGCTGGCATTAAAGCAATCCCAGTCCATTGAGTCGGTGACCAGTTCCAGGTAATAAACCAGACGTACAAACTCCAGGGGTGGCGCCGAAATCTCTGGCATTTCGTGGCGATAAAGATGCTGACGCAACAGGGCGGCCACCCGCAGAAAGGGCAGGCACAGCGTCTGCAGTTGCAGTTCCATGGACTTGAGATTGACCTCAGATGGGGCTGCTGCTGCTGCTGCTCCTGTTCCTGTTCCTGCTGCTGCTGCTGCTGCTGATGAAGATGTGGAGGGTGCGGAGGTTGTTACTGAAGAGGGCGAGGTTGCCGCAGAAGCTGCTGTTGCTGCTGCTGCTGCTGCCGACGAGCTGCTGGTGCTGGGTATGCTGTCTCGTCGCAGATGCGCCAGCTTGTTCGTATGCCCCAAGACCAGGGCCATGGCCTTGCCCAGCTGCGATGAGTTGGCCTGCTGCTGCTGCTGTTGCTGCTGACGGCGCCTAGTGTAGGTTGAGGCAGAGGCAGAGGCAGAGGCTGGGGATTCCTGTGTGGCACTGCTGTCGCTGCTTCCTTCGCTGCTGCCATATGTGGCCAGTATGTGATCGCATTCGAGATCCGTGAGCGTGACGCACAGCTGTACCACTATTTGGTAGTACAGCAGATTGTACATCACCTTCACCATGCAGGTAAAGTAGTCTGCAAGGAGAGAGCGAGATTAGCACATTGAGAATCGGATCCCTCCTCCATTAGCACTGGATAAATGACAATGACTCACCCTGATCAAGATGCAGCGGCGCCAGCAATATAAACTTGAGCAGCAGCGCTATGGGATCGGCCAGGAGGCTTGGTATCAACTCCAGACAGTGTGCCGGCAACGGTTCCGTATCGCTGCTCACTGGCAGGCCAGCCAGCGAGGCCCAGCTGCTCCACAGCGGCCACTCGACCAACACGCGTACATGCACCGACAGTACATGCAGCAGCGGCACTATGCAGTCCCGCTTCGGCTTGTACCGCGTGGCATTCGCGGAGCACAGTGAGCCGCCGCGCTGTATGATCTCCGCCTCCAGATTGGTTCGCGCTATCGACGTCACAAAGATGAACAGTTTGCGGAACGTGATCGAGGCGCACTTGACCTTGCGCTGTGCTATGTTGGTCATCACCTCCATGGCATGGCCCATCGCCTCCGTCAGTTTGGTGGGCTGCTAATGGGGATTCATGAAAGAACGAGATCGATTAGGGGAGAGGTATCAAGATGGAACCGATGACACTGCAACTTGGTTCCTTGAAAAGGATATATACTCACGGGTATCGTCTCGTTCTCCTTGATCAGATCGGTGAGGTCGGCCACCAGGCGCTCGAACGGCTGATTGCCGGAACGCACCAGATGCGTGGGCCTGTCCAGCTGCGGACTGAGCGGCAGCACCGAGTTCGAGAGCTGCCGGCAGACGGGGCAGTAGAACTCGCCACGATCCTGCACCGGCTGCCTCTGGGTGGTGTACAGCGTCTTGAGGTATGCCTCCAGGCAGCTGAGATGGACATGGTGGCCGCACGATTGCACATGGACGCCATTGTCGTAGGCCATGTTGTTCGATAGATACCAGGACTCGTCGCCGAATTTCATGCTGAGCAGCTCCGTTCGTCGTCCGAATTCGGCGGCCAGCCGGGTAGCATGCGCCAGCTGGTACTCATCCTCCACGTTCAGCGGCAGGGGCAGTCTTTCGGGGATGCGGCGACGATGGCCAACAATGCCGCTGGATTCGACGAGGACCACCAGGCCGATGGGATTCGATTCGGTGCTGGGCGTGGTGCAATTGCAAATGATGCAATCGTATTCCTTTTCGCGCGGCTGCTCCTCGTACAGCTCCTCCTCGTCGTCGTCTTCCAGGCCGTAGTCCATGCTGCTGGCCGCCGCTGCTGCCGATTGCATGAACTGCTTCTGCTTGTTGGCAAAGTCCTGCATCATTTTCTGTTGGCGCTCGCGCGCCTTCTTGCGCCGCTCCTCCTTCTCCTTGGTCTCGCGCGCCTTCGCCTCCGCCTGCTTCTCGCGCTGATTGGGCCAGAGACGGGCGCGGATTTCGTCGATGCTCAGCGCACACAGCTCGTCCTGCTTGGCGATCTTGCGCAGCAGATTGCCAATAAAGAACGGACCGTCGCCGATACGCGACGAGGACACATGGATGTTCTTGTAGCCGCTGCTGCCGACACTGCCGCCGCGTCCCCGCTCAGCCAAGGCTGTGCTCTCGGCGGCCGCCATCGAGGTGCTGGCCTCATTGCAGTCCACATCCATGGAGTCCGCCTCGCCGTCGCTCAGCGAGAAACTGTCCAGGGTGCCCGAGAGCTGGGAGTGGAGCTTGAGCAGTAGCGACAGTATGCTCTCATCCAGATGCAGTTCATCCTTGTTGCTGCTGCCGCTGCCGATGGCAATGTCCACGGAACGCTTGCGCGTACCGCCAGCCTCGTAGTTCATGCGGCGGCCACCACCTGTACCGCCGCCGCCACTGCCGATGGCACCGATGGCGCCGCTGACGCCCGAGATGAAGCCACCACTACCGCTGACGCCGCCACCACCGCCGGCGCCGATCGATGGTACAATGTCCATGTTCATGCTGCTGCTGGGAACGGCCACGGGCTGTACCCGTTGAAAGGGCAGCAACATGCCGCTGCCCGTTGGCGTCGTTGGCGAGAACATCTCATTGCTGGCCGTCGGATGTGGAACTCCAGTGGCTCCGGCTCCACCTCCGGTTCCACCTCCTCCTCCTCCGTTGTTGGTCTCGGCGAGCAAGAGATCGCGACGTATCGCCACCTCCATGCCGCTCTCCGGCAACGTGATCTGTTGCAGCGGAAAGTGAAAGTCAAGGGCGGCGGCTGGACTTATGTCCATGGTATGATCATCGCCATCTCGCAACAGCTCATCATCGTTGCTGTCCTGCCGGATGACAACGCCCGTTTCGGCGACCACCGAGAGATCGGGCGGGAGGGCCACCTCCATGCCAGGCACTCGCATCAGGGCCAGGGCCTCCGATACGCTTCGTCCTCGGAGACCGCCCGCTGCCGCCAGTCCCAGGCTCATCCCTGTGGCCAGGCCAGAGCCGCCGACTGCTCCTCCGCCCCTTGTGGCATCCTCGCCATCGTTTTCTGTTTGGCCAATCATGCGCAACGCCTGCTCCGGATCCGCATCGACATCAAAGTCCAGGTCCGAGTAGAACGGATTTGAACGATAGCTGGAAGTGACGACCTGCGGGTCGCGCGACTTGAGCGACACCTTCTTGACCATTTGGCGCAGATTACAGCTGAGATTGTCCGTGGGATAGCACTGGAACAGTACGGGCGGCTCCGGGCGACCCGAACCGTAGCCATGATGATGGTAGCCCGATCCGCCCGATGACTCCACCATGGCAGCAGCCGCAGCTGGCGGAGTACCGCTGCCGGCACTGCTTCCGCCCACATCCTCGCTGGTCTCCACGGCGATCTCGAGCAGAAAGACGGCCAAGGCCAGCACATGCTCGGACACATCGCGTGTGTGGACGGCACGAAAGAAGATGGACAGGATGGTGGAGTGGAAGACGCGCGAATTGAGGATGCGGCAGGGATCGCTGAAGGAGCTCGTCGCGGACAATGCCTGCGGGAGGCGGAACGGCGGCCATAGATTGCCGCTCGCCGGCATCTTCTCCTTGCTCTTCACATAGTTGGTGAAGCGATCCAGCGACGATTGGAAGTCGCGACGATGCACAGCCCGCAGGAGGACGTGAAGCGGATCATAGTGCTTCTCCCACACCTCATCGATGGGCGTGAAGAGACCCTGCTCCAGATTCTCGCTGCCGCTCGACGGCGCCTTGTATACGGACAGTTTCTTGAGGAAGGTCTCAAAGTTCTTGGTGTGCACATTGCCCGATCGCTCCGGCATCAGTTCCAGCAGCTGCGAATGCGTCTTGTTCTCCGTGGAGAGCAGCGCACTGATCTCGATGATGCACTGCGTGGCCTCGTCATTGCCCAGATTGGTCCGGCTTGTGACCAGGGTGGCCAGGAAGGTGAGGAAGCCCTCCAGCATCGATGATTGCTCCGTCTTCTGCGGCTGCTTAAGCGGCGCCGTCTCCAGCCACTGGCCCACGTCGAACAGCTCGATGGTCTTGTGCAGAAAGAAATACTGCGGCATGTTGGTGGCGCAGATCTGCAGGAAGAACAGGTCCATGTCCGCCATTGAGTTGCAGAAGTTCGCCTGGATGTAGGTCATCGCCTGGCCCTTGATCTGTAAGCCGTTGCGCACCCATTTTCCGGCCAAAATCTCGTAGAAGAAGCTCTGCAAAAACAAGGTTACAAATGAAATGACATTAGTTTCGACGCTAAATACATTTAAATAACAAAATCGATCAATATAAATAAATAAATAAATAAATAACGACCACTTAGTGCGATTACCGATATTCCGCATAGTTATCAAGAGTGGTTTCTAGTGACACATCGATTAGCGATACCACAGCCGCTGTCGAGTTATCGAAACTCGTTTTGGGAATGTCAACTCTCTGAGCGGCGCAGCTGATGTGCTCGTCAAGCATGCCAGCCCGCTCCCACCAATGCTTTGACCCATGTATGTATGCTTGCGCTCACTCTTTCCCCTCCTGCCACACAAAAAAGAACCGTTTGTAACAAAGCATAAAGCAAAAATAAAAGAAAAAGAAAAAGAGCGTGTCTGCTTGTGTGTGAGTGCGACAGCGTGTCTGACTCTGCAGTCTGCAAGGGGCAGAAAAAGAAGACAAACACATCACATTTCATCTCATTTTTTAATCAATCTCGGAGGCAACGAGTTGAGAGGCAGCGGCGCAGCGGAGCATCGGTTCAAATTCAAAGCCCCCGAAACCGAGCCAAACTCAATTCTCTGTTGTTTTAGCGGCCGCATTCGCGTTTTGATTTTCAGCGGACGCAGTTGCGTGCTAGGCTGTGTGTGTGTGCTTGTGTGTGTGTATAAACAATTTTTGTATAGGCGAAAAATAATAATATTTAAGGCGCCTCCATATCACTGCCATCAGCATCGTTATCGCCACACCACACCGATCAGATTCAAAGCCAACAGAAACGCACACACGCCGCCGCGTGGTTGCCACCAACCACCATGTTGGAGTTTAGGAAATGGGGACTTCCCCTGCTGCTTGCCACTCTGCTATCGTTGCATCAACCGACGCCGACAGAAGCGCTGATCGAAGACGTCCTGGACATCATTCATGTAGTCAAGGAGATCACCTCCGGTGTGCTCAAGGCCTGGGACATTGTCCAATCGTCACCATTGGCGGCCAACATTGACTTTCCGCTGATGCGGGAGAAGCAGAAAAAGGTCTTGCTGCGTCTCAAAGAAGTCAGCAAGCAGATAGACCACACCGAAGAGCAGGTGAGTCAGCGGTGGTTGCGGAGCCACAGCCAACTCTTATTTCCACCCCGATTTCAATACCCTTGCAGTGGGTACTCGGTGCCGAAATGCATTTTCATTCATCATTTCTTATGGACACAATTTCCCTTATATTTGCTGTTATCTTTTGCATTTACTGGCTTCATTTGATTGCTATTTTAGCAAAACTCTCTCACATTTAATTGTATTTTATGAGCAAGAATCTCATATTAAAAATTCAGACTGATTGCATGAGTTAATCATCTTCAAAAAGTAAGCGTACATTTGATGTACGAACGTTATAACGAAACCAACAAAACAACTAACCTTCTTTTTTATTCGGAATAACCCACTTCAGCACGCTCAATATGTTGCCTTGGCCATCGAATCGGTGACCAGCTATATGCACAATAACGCCCCCATTATGGCCAAGATGAACGATATCACGGACACAATCAACAGGATCTCATCGCGCTACCAACAGATGCAAAGCTACGAGGCCCACAAGGACAAGCTGGAAATGTCCACGCTTATAACATTTGCCGAATGGACAGTGTCACCGAATGCCCAGTCGGTGCACTATTTGATGGATCGACTGCATCTAACTCTGCTCGGGAGCGAGGAGAAGTCCAATGTTACATCCAACAATCTGCTGGCCCAACTAGTCACCGCTTACGAGGTAAAATAGCAAAGCTTTTATGGCTCAAAATTGATTTTTAAAAGCAAGATAACATCGTTTAGGTAGAAGGTTTCTAGTCAAAAGGGATTGTAGCCAAAGGTTTGAGGAAGTTTTTGATGATATATGAGGTCTTTTAATAGATTTTCGCAGGCTTTGCCTTTTAGAAGATCAAAGTGTAACTTCAAGTCCATGTATGCCCCACTGTAGCTGACGTTCCACTGTACTTAATGGTGTCTGCCTGGGATCGTGAATGGGGTGTCAATTTGCGAATCGTTTCCTGCACGGGCTACACTAACCCGGAATGAATCACTATCACGATCATGCTCATGCTGCTCTGCTCTCCCGAGAATTGGATGCGGCTCTAGACTTGAGACATGGCGCGCAGGGCCTTTAACTTTGTTGGAATGATGAGCATTATAAACTCGACTTTCCGGTTGCTGGTCGCGTCACTTGTTAATTCGGCAAAAGAAAGTCTTTGCAGGGTATTAGTCATCGTCATCATCATCGAATGGCGATGGTCGTTGTCGCTAAATAACGGCAAACAAAGCCTGAAAGCCAGAGAGCTTCCACACGCACTTTATGCAAAATGCTCGCCAAAAACAGAGGCTCTGTCCCCTTTCTGTATTATGTCTGTCTCTCTGTGTGTTTGTATTTGCGTGAGGTCAAAGGTCTGGGTGTCAACAAAAGACTGCGGGACAACTTAAACAAAACAAAAAGAAAAAAACACATTGGAAATAAAAACAAACGACCAGAGGGCAATGCAGCAGTGCCGCCCCCACGCGGAGAGTAGTAGCAGTGGCGCCAAAGAGCGCATCTCTTTGTTTGTGTGTGCATTGCGTTAAGGTGGGAGCGAGATAGCCCACGCACGGCAGTGTGAGAGAGAGAAAGAGAAGAGCGCAGAGTGAGAGCACTCACAGCTGTTTGGCATACCAATTACATAGAAACAACACCAACCGTAACACAAACAATGCGAGTGAGAGAGTACAACTTTCTAGTTATCGATTGAGTGTGCATGTGCCAAAATGATCGCCAAATCGTTTCGATTGTATAATTAAGTTAGCCAATTGCAGTGTATTATTCAAGTCGCCACAGCCGAGGGAATTCAAAGCAAACAAAAAATTTGCTCAATTTGTGATTGCGGGCGCGCTGCTCACTAACACAAATGCCAGCTAAGAATAAACAAAACCAACAATGGGGGGGCACGTAAAAAGAGCTTCCAGTCGTCAGCGGATTTGTACACACACACACACACACAAACATGCACTCACACTTACTCGCAAGCGAGCGGAGCTGAGCAAAGCGTTTTAAAACTGAAAAAAAACTGAAAAAATCACAGTAGCCGACGACCAGCACTCAGAACCACAACACGACAGCAAAAGGCGTGTTAAAAAAAAAACATAGGCGAGCGCGAATTAAAGTACATCGCAAATAACGCACAATCAGTGTTTCGAAAAGTTGAAGTGAACGACAATCCTAAAACGGGACTCGGTGCTGTTGTTCACAGCAAGCAGTGCTCTGTCCGCCAAACAAGCAGTGGAGGCAGACAGTGCAGGCAAGCAGGTGGACGCGTGTCGTCTTCTTCTTAATCGAATAAGGAAGAAGCAGCAGCAGCTAGAAATATCCAGGAAATCCCCTTAATTTTGTTATTCGCCGAGCGGATACAACTTATCTTTAATCCGTACTTTAATACGCCAAACACAAGCGCTCAAAATGGCGTCGACTGGTATCGCTGCTAATGCCCTTGCCGCCTCTCTTGTCGCTTTGTCGTTTTTGTGTTGTGTGGAATCCAGCGCCTCCGATGGCTGGAAACATCCGCGCACCCCCCAACTGGAGGTGGACGCCCTGCACACCGAATACATCGCCTTGGAACGGGCATTGTGGGATTATCTGGCCAAGACGGCCAACAGTCAGAACAACAAGGAGACGCAGCTTCGCAAGGTGTTCGATTCGCATCGCGACTTCGCTGCCAAGCGCCAGATGGGACGCAACTTTGAGGAGCATCGCTACGAGCTGCTCAATCACTATGAATGGTCGCTGCTGGAGCGGGATCTCATCTACATAAGCAAGCTATACGAGACCTACAAGGTACCAAGCAGAGTCTCCCGACTCCCGCGACACATGGCAGATAGTAATCCGTGTTTCCTCCACATATTTATACATATATATAGGAGACCTTTGTGAGGCAAAACTCTAGCGCCCAACTGGATGAACTGGCTGTGTTGGATCTGACCCGGGAAGTGCTGCGTAATGATAACACCATCTCGATGCCGCGCATCCTAGCCGAAATCGAACGAGTGATGGTCCAACAGACGCTCTACTATCGCGCCATGCTCGTTAGTTGACCTTTAGTGCAAGAATATCATTGTTATTCCCATTAATCATCGTATAAATCTTCATATTAAGCTTAAATCTAATGATTTTGGAAGATTTCAAAGAGATTTGATTCACCTGAGTAATGATCTTCAACAAATCTCCACAGTTTTTAACTCGAGATTCGAAATGAAGTAGTTTTTAATGCATTTATACAGTAATATATATTTATAAACGCCTTCAAACCATATTATATAGTATATAGTAAGAACAGTCGAAAGAAATCTATCCATGCATATCAGGAATAAACTTGCAGGATCAACAATCGATAGGCTTGCATGATCAACAATCGATAGGCTTGCAGGATCAACAATCGATAGACTAAAAGAATCCACTCTTAAGCATCCAGCAAATCCTGAATCGAATGTTAAGCGTAGTTAGTTTTGTAAACCACCTCTTCCAGGTAATCTACCGTTAAAATATGGTTTAAAACATGGTTTTCTAACTTGATTTTAGCCACGCGATCAGGGTAATTAGTCACGTTGTAATGCATAGTTTTTGAATGGCTAAATACCGATCTTTACGTCCAGATGTTGGAGCTTAATTAGAGCTAATAACGAACAGGAGATCGCAATAGCTCGCTCATCAAATTTCTCGTGTTAGCAAGAAAGGAATGCATGCCACAGCTGTACAGCTGCTGGACATTAGCCATATATAGCCACATATATCTTTCTATATATATATTTATACTGCTGACATTGCCATTTTGCAGGTGTCCACCAATCAGATCTGCAACACACAACAGTCGGCGCAACAATTTGTTTACTCACTGTATGCGGACATTGCTTTGACCGAACTGAAGGCCTACACCATGATGGAGTTCTCGTGGATGATGCTGCGCGTGTACGGCAAGGGCAACTTCACCCAGGAGGCCGAACTGATGCGGGCGGACTACGAGAAGCGCACGGAACGCACACTGAAGCTGCTCAAGGACGTGATGCTGCGAGCAGATCGCATCGTTTATCGCTGCGATCCCGAGAAGCATGTACAGGGCGTTACCTACGACGAGGTGACGCGCCTGCTGCAGGGCTACATTGAGAACGAGGTGGATCTGAACAATGAGGAGACGTGCCGGGAGACTTGCTCCTTCTATCAGTCCACCCGCAGTGAGGGGTGCTTCAAGGAGCTCTACTGTGCCCGCCAGCCGCGCTGCTCGGGCCGCCTGTACAACTGCCAGTTTGTGGACAGCGACATGTGGGTGTGCCCGTCGGCACAGAATAGCACCAGGCGGTACGAGTATATCGAGTATGAGAATGGACGCGTACTGGGAAAGAGGGCCAGGTGCGTTAGGGGCACCACCAAAGTGGATAGCTGGTGGCGCTACCTGCTCTGGCACTGCAGCTACTGCTTTTGCCTGTGCGACGAACAGGGACTCAAGTCGGATCGCTTCTTTAGCCTCCGTGACTCAGTGGCCGATGTGAAGCGGAATAGGTAAGGCAAATAAGGGATTCCTTAATTCCGGATACTTAAAGTTATTATTATCTCCTCAGGGTTGTGACTGGCCTGCGCTTTGTGAAGCTCGATCGCATCTTCCATTTGCAAATCCAGGAGGGCGAACTTTTACCCCGCGGCGCCATCAATCAGAGCAGCCTGGAGTGGAAGCCCGTGGACAGATACAACATCTTCGATCGCGACGTGAAGAAGGGCGTCGACTATCATACCCTTAGCTACGAGAGTCGCACCATTGATCTGGACGATGTTAATACGGATGACAATAGCTTTGTGATAACCGGCGTTCGTTTCCGTGTGGTGGGAACCCATCTCAATCTGGAGGCCTACTACAGCGAGTTCGACTTCAAAACGGGCCAGCTGCTCCAGGTGGAGGGCAACAGCTATTGGAAGTCCAACGACAACACCGATGTCAGCAGTAATACCAAGGAACGCAGGTGAGTTCTAGTTTCAGGCGGATATGAGTGTAACGCTTTCACTGTCGGTGTGAGCAGAGCTCGGGCAGGGAAACTTGTAGACTTGCCAGTCTATCTGCCATTAAGCGATTTAATTGGGAAATTCTCTTTGCAGGGAGAAGCTGCGCCTGGAGAACGCGGACGTGTCCACGCGCACGATCACACCCTCGATACCTCAGTCGCGCCACAACCAGTACATTGACTTCACCAACACGGGACTGGACAAGGATGCAGCGCAGAGCACAGTACCGTTCATTGACATCCAAGACGTGATCTCGAATCCACCGGTGCCGCTGTCCGGTATTGGTATTTACTACAAGGGACGCAACGGCTATGGCGGCTTCCTCGGCCCCAAGATCATCACGTATGACTTCACGCCCCACGTTCAGGTGCCCAAGAAGAAGTACTAAACTGGCCCAAGTAGAGATGATGATGAGTGGGAGGGAGAGGAGGCGGTGCCCGCAAATATGTCATAGCTTTCTTAGTTGTACACACACACTACCTACACCTACCAATACACACCCTTGCAAGGAGAACGAGCTAAGCGCAAGGGCAGGACGCGAATATAACTCAAATTATATTGAAATTTAGTCATAAAAAAAGAAACAAAAATAAAGAGAATCTGAATCTGAATCCGGAATCCGAGAATTCCCGCCCAGAGAACCAAGCACACAAGTCTAGTTAAATCTATAGAGGGTGGAAGAAGATGGCTGGACTCACCTGGACACGCAGCGGATGGATCATCAGCAGGGGCAGCAAGTAGGGACGCGAGGGTAGCACATCGCTCAGACTGATGCCCATCTTGGTAACTGCCTGGCAGACGAAGGCAGCCAGATATCGGTGCAGGGGAAAGTGGAACGAGGCCTGCATCATCTCCTCCTGCGAAATGGATATAAAATTTTTGTTTAATCAAATTTGAACTTATTTAAAATATGTCACCCTTGCAGGGTAATAACTATGTTTGGTCAGAAGTTTGTAACGTGATGAAGGAAGCATCTCCAACCCCTTAAATGTATATATTATTGATCCGCCTGTCCCGTCTTTTTGTTTCTTCACAATTTAGTCTCTCAGCTATTTAGGTTTTGAAATGAAACTTTGCACATAGTCTACTTTCCATTGCAGGTAGTATATATGTCAGAACGTGCCTGATAAAACCATGAAAAACCATGTAGATGGTGCTACATCTTATGGCAAACAAATTGAGATCTTCCTGGGTTTTTCAACATATTTTCATCTAATTAGTTTTAGGAAAATCGGACGACTAGGTATAACATATATCTGCAGTTAAACGATTAACAAATTAATGGAAAATCTAATATGATTACGTACGATATGATTACGTAATCATTGTTCTAAAACACCCAACCTTCCCAATAATCAAACAATCATTTCGCTGACCCCCCCTCGCCTCCCCCTAGGTGATTATATAATATATGGATAGCCCCATAGTATATTATATTTTGTGTATAATATTCTTCACTAACCATCGACAGGCGCGCTTCCATAAAGTATATAGAGTCCAGCCACTCGTGCAGCGTCGTCACACAATAATTGATGATCTTCTTGGCCAAATGGGCGTGCGTGCCATCCTGCAGATGCGAGATTATCGACCACATGGGATAGGCACTGGCCTCCAGTTCACAGGAGAAGGCCGCATAGTAGCTGTTCGGTTCGAATTCCACATGCGAGGCGGTCTCCCGCACATTGACGTTCATTCCCTGAAGCATTTGAAGGAACTGGAACCACATATCGATGAGATTGTCGTCCCGGAGAAAGACCAAAGCCACCGATTCGTGCGATAGGACGTTGTTGAAGTCCGAGACTAGCGGCCAATAGCAGTGATCCTTCATCACCTGGCGGGTGCAATCGATGACAAAGTGGAAATTCTTCTTCGGATCTGCAGAAAACCCGTGTATTTAATGTTAAGGAAGATGGGAAGATTTGTGGGCCACTCACCATGCAGCGTGTTCTGTATGAGTATCTTGGACATCATCAGCTTCAGGCTGATGATCATCACGTGCAACAGGGACAACTCGTTGACCATCTTGAGGGCTAGGCTCTCGTTGGAGAAGAGTTGGACGCTCATGTGCACCACCCGGTTGCTGAGCGTGTCCGGATCCCGGGACATTTCCAGCACGGACGGTATGCGACTGTAGTGCATCACAAAGGTGCGGGTGAGGTGTTCCTATTGGGAGAGAGTATAGTTAGTATAAGTCTAAGTTGGAGCAAGCTTTCATCTGTCTTCCACTCACCTTGTAGTCCTGATCGGGCAGCATGTTGAGCAGAAAGCAGACAAGTGTCTGCGGAAACTCGAACTTGAACGTCCAAAAGATGAACTCCTCGAGCAGCGTGGTATGGACCAGGTTATCGCCCAGCGCCGGCAAATCCCTGTACTCATCGGGCGGTTCTGGATTTGGAAATCTATTGACCGCATCCTCGTACTTCTCCCGATTGGCCTTCAGGAAGCGACCGTTGCGCGTGTCCAGATATGGTGCCTCCATAAAGTAGGCATATACCTCCGGATTAATCAGTGTCCGCGTCATTACCTTGCGCATTATCTCGCCCATGTTGTTCAGATCGATCAGCATGTTGGCGAACTCCTCGCACAGGTACGAGGTCATTGCGTGCACCTGCAGCGAGGTGTCGCTATGCTCCCGAAAATGCTGCAGCAGCCGGAACAGTAGCTTCGGCATAATGGCCTCGGCCACCGCCAGCAGATTATTTGGCACAGGATCGCGATTAACGCGATTATTGATGCCATGATCACTGCAGAAGCCCTCGGCCTTCATTACGGACGTGTCGCCGCAGTCACAGGCACCGCCCGCCTGCGAGAGGAACATGTTGAAGTCATGGTTTGCATGGTTGCCCTTCTTGAAGCAATCGCGGCAGATGGACATGCAGGGCGAGATGCCGCAGGTGCGGCACCTGTACGCCACCACATGGGGCACCCACACCAGGCCGCACTTGGCATGGTTGTCATAGCTGCGCACTGCAAAGACACACACACAGAAATTTTTAATTACGAATTATTAGTGAGTTGGTGCAAAGTTGACACAAAGTTGCAAGGTTCCAGTGAGTTTAGTCCGAACGTACAGCAAGTGTGCGCGGGTCAAAGAGCTTTTCGAATTTAGCAAACAATTGGGGAAATATTTAATTTTTAAAAGGTTGCTCCCCTTCTTTTTAACCGCAAAAGTTTACCAAGTTTACCACGTTTGTTGTGAGTGCATCTCGTTTGTTTAACTTTTGGTCAAGGGATATTGGCGGAATTCCTAACTAGCAACAACCTGTCTGTGCTTATTCTACATTCAAATGGGACACGAATATTGACTCCTTCGATTCCCTATAAGCAACGAAACAGGTAAGGTATACTGGTGGTGTTCAAGGATGTCAATCAATGGATTATTAGTTTCTTCAACTATTGGCGGAATTTTCAACTGGTAGCAGACTGTGCTTATTATAATTTTAAATGAGACACGTACGTATTGGGGGATAGAAGAACACATAGAGAACGACTGAGGTAGGATACTTGTGTTCAAGGACCTCACATGCAATCAATGGATAATTCATTCCCGATGGAAATTTCCATTTTAAACCAATATTTAAACTGAGAATAACAAAGTGCGTTGGCAGTTCTTAAGGTTTCTAATAGAAGAGATCGGAAATATTTCATATTAAATAAAACTATACTTCCAGTTTAAAATAAAAGGATGTATTATTAAGGTTGATATAAAGATTTATATATCATTTGATATACAGATTTATATATCATTTGATATAAAGATTTATATATCATTTTTAAATAATAAAATATGTACAAAAACTATCTCTGTATATAAACTAATGGCACCTATTTTTCTGCTAATTACGAGCAATGCTTTACAATTTTTTTTTATTTTTTTTTTTGTAGATCGTTACTCATGTAATCGTTGTAAACTTTTGAGTTTTAATATTAGTTCCATAGCATTTAGTGCGCTGTAACTATAAAGTTTACGATGAATGTAACGCTTTTAAATTGGTTTACATAGCCATCAAGTTATTACATGGAATAAAATATTATTTCCATTATTTCGGAGTGTTTATTCATTCTAAATATAATAAAAATAATATTGAAAAACTTTTCCCCGTTCCTAATCATCGAATTAATCGATGCTGTGGGCCAAAATTGATTTCGATTTTTGCCTGACCACCTGTAATATTGGCGAGCGATAACTTATCGCGAGGTTAATCGAGAAACCTGTCGAGGCCAGCTGTTTTGGCCGCCTTGCTTTTGCGTTTGCCATTGCTATTGATTTGATTGAGTTCCAAAAATAAAATGATGCACTCATTGCTTAGTTAATTTCGCTTGTTGCGTGACTCTTAGTTTTTGTCTTCGGGCTCCCGCTGCCTCTGCCTCTGCCTCTGCCGCTGCCGCTGCGTTCTGGCTTGGACCTTGCTAACTGAAAAGGTCAACGTCGACCGCAAGCGGAAGGAAATCAATCGACAACAACAACACAACATGCTGCCAGTGACAGTGCAGCGAAAAGTTGATAGACAATTTTTTGTAAATGGCGATCGATCGTCAGCCAAGTTGGCAACTCTCTGGGTCGCTCGTGCTCGCTCCCGCTCATGGTGGCCCCCCTCTGGCCATCTAGCCATCTCCCTCTAACTGAGAACTTTTGGACAAGGTTCAGTGAAATCGAACGAATCAAATCAAAGAAGTGTGTGGGAGCGAGCCGGAGGTAGGGGGAATGGGGTGGTTGGCGTACACACGGTGGTGCATGGGAACGGAAAGAAGAGGTGCTGCACACACTGTCGCATAAACATAACGGTCTTAGTCGTTCGGTCAATTGCCGATGACAGCTTACAGTGGGCCGCACACACGCACACAAGGGCACACACATTGTACACCGCACCCACTGTGCGTGAATTTGTGGCGTGTTTTGTCAAATCAACAACAATGACGACGGTCAATAAACTTTTGCAGCAGCGCATTAATTTCATGTGCAATTTTGCAATTGTTCTTCTATGTAAAAGGCCATCCAGCATTAAGCGGTGACAAAAGGTGCCATGCGAACCGAACAAGTGGCAGTGCATACATGTACATTTATGTAGGTGTGCGTACGTTTATTGTTTTTTTTTTTTGGACGGATGCTGCGGAAACATTTATTACGCAAGGCGAACAGCTGACACACAGGCACAAGGTGCAAGTTGCATTCCACTGTGCGTGAGCGTGTGTATATGTACCAGCCAGCTTGTGTCTGTCTGTGTGAGCTGACAAGTGGGACAAAACGAGAACGAACGGCAACCATAAACGATAAAAGCCACTTTGGCGACATACGCAGGCTGGCACAAGAAATAAGTAGTAATCATAAAAAGTATGCACAAATACGGCACACAGCATGGCAGATAGATGAGCAGTTGAGATTAAATTGGGCTAAAGTTGACTCCCCTAATCAGTCTGTGTGTGTGTGTGTGAAGGGAGTGCGCTTGATTGCTGTTGCCATGGTGGTGCACTCGCACCGTACTATTTATGCTGCCTTGCACCTTGCTGTTATTTTGCTCTCTCTCTCTCTTTCTCTCTCTTGCTCCCGCTCCCACACCCTTTGCTTTGCGTGCCCTACAACCATTTCATACACACACATACACAGCGCACAGGTATCTCGCACTCACACTGGCAGCGTTTCAGGGGCAACGGACTTGGCCGCGATCAGCTGGTCGCGATAGAAATGCAACATATATCGATAAATCGCATGGCGAAAAACTGGAACAGGAACTCGAACTAAATTTGATTTTTGGTGGATTTTAGGCTTACCAATTTTAACAAACTCCTGTGGCGTTCGCCCGCCGGCAATTAGCCATCGTATCCACTCGATGTTGTCTGGATTATCGATGGGTGTGCCCGGATTGAACAGGGTGTCCATTATTGAGTCGAGATCGGGCGTGGGTCCGCCGCGGCAGCACTCTGTGTTGATCAAAGCGGCCACCTCCTTGCGGCTGCGCAAACTAAATGAGGAGGCGCCAAAGAAGAAGCTGGCCTTGGCGCCCGCATCGCCAGCAGTGGCTCCCGATCCGGATCCCGTTCCAGAGCCAGCTGCTGCTGCTGTTGCTGTTGATGCAGAGGCTGCTCGTGGTGGCGGCGGTGGCGGTGTGGCGGCCGCTACACTTGAGTCCCAGTCATGGAAGGGGGAATGCGAGTTGTTGGCTGTGGCTGTGCTGGCGCTGGTGGCCATGCTAGCTCCGGCCACAGCTGCTGCAGCGGCCACGGCAGATGCACCGGAACTGGTGCCGCTGGCGCCACCAGTGGTCCGAGCTGTGGCATTGAAGCTTGTGCCCACCACTGCAATGGGCACATTACTCTGTGGCAGCGCATAGACCGAGGACAGATCTACATCGGAACCATCGGCGTCCTCCACCTCCACCTCCATGGCATCGCGCACCATTTCTGCCGCCTCCTCGTCCTCGATGCTGATATCGGCATTGGACAGGTTGTCATCCTCGTCCATGGCTCAGAATGGTGCTCCTTCTGCGCCGCCTGTGACTGGCGTTTGGTATTTGGTTGCCGTTTGGTGACGTCGCCGCGGCTGCTGGGATGATTTGGTTCTGGAATTCCGCTTCTGCGTTTTTTCTACGCTTCTTTCTGGCGGTTTTAAACAAGTTTTCTTTTTCGGCTGCCGCCGCGACTGCGATTGCTGCTGGCCGCTGCTGCGATTGCTGCTGGCCGCTGCTGCTGCTACTGTTGGTGGTTGCTTCTTCTTGCAGAGCACTGGACTTGGATTTCTTGTGTGTGATTTCTTCCTGTTGTCGCTTGCAGACAAGAGCTGGCTTTTTGTTTATTCGGGAAAATCACTGCGTTTCTCGTATTGAAAATTTTGGGGGGGTGCAGAAATATTACTGGGGATCACTAGGAGATTGTATGTGCTTGGTGTTTCGCAAAGATATTAACTAAATGAAACAGATAATTTCACAACACCAAAACAACAAACATTCGTATCTAGACTCTCAGCTCAGGGGAGACTCAGCTCTGACATCTCCACTCCGTTCTACAACTGCCACTGCTGCTGCTTTGGCTCTGGCTCTGGCTCTGCTGCGCCTTGTGACGTCGTCCGACCGGCCAGCTATATCCCCATCGTCCGTATCCGGATTGCGTTTGCTCCTTGCCGGCCGTTAGTAGTTTCTCGATGGCTGCGCCTTGGATTTTGGTTTGCTTTGCTTTTCACGCTGTTTCATCCGCGAGTCTTGCGAATAAGAGATACGCACACATACTCGCGTCGTGGGCCACACACACACACACAACACACACTCGCGCGCGGGGCACACACACCGTACACACACGCACACTGGCAAGTGTGGCCAAATATATTATTCGTGCATTGAACTCGCCAATTACACTAATATTTGCACTATGTCCGCCGAAATGTGGCCCTACTCGGTGGCTAACTATTGTTCGTGGTCCTCTGGCATCCCGTTAGACAGCCGCTTCAATTGCGAACGCGTTTAATCTTGGCAATTTCGATTTGCTTTGCTCCACGAATCCACGAATCAGAGGCGTACAAAGTAGAGCTGCAAAACTATCGATGGTGGCGCCATCGGTGGTTTCGATGTTTTCTCTGTCGAACATTCGATACTATCGATGGCTTATTATTGTTTAAAAATTTTTAAAATATTTAAATTCAAGTGATTAAAAAGATCTATTAATTAAGCCAATTATTCAATTAATTAATTAAATAATCGGATTATATATATTTTATTACTTTAATTTGTTGACATAATTTGCATATAAAAGAAAACAACTGTTCCCATATTTTTCAAGTTAACAA
>JAEIIG010013517.1:0-27990 GCA_018904695.1 Drosophila parvula
TTAAAAAATAAAAAGAAGCAAGCCTTTTGAAAATATTTCATATTTTATTAGATATTGTACTTAATATATTTTACATTTGATATTCGTGTATATCAGAAGGGTTTCCTTAGTACCACAAATAGCACTAGAATTTTGATTTTAATAATTTATAATCATCTCAATAATCTCTATTATATATTATACAATCTCCTATATAGTTTTACTACTCAAAAACCTTATGAAAGATATATGTTTTCGTTTCCTAATCGTTCGTTTGTGCTTGATAAGCCATTTGAATCTAAAAAACCAAGACTCAAGCTAGGACTAGAGGGAGACCTGGCCTGGGATCTATGGTGCGAGAGAGAGATGACTTTCGGGGTGTGGGTGTGGCAAGCCTGGTATCTCCACCCCTTTATATGGCTGGAGGACAAATCAAATGCAACAATAGAAGACAATTCCACCAAAAAGAAAAAAAAAGACAGAATGAAAGACAACCAAAAGAAGTGCAAATAAATACGAGGGAAAAGAGGAAACTACAATTGCACTCTGTGCTCTGTGCTCTGCCAAATTGCCAAATGTTGTCCGCATTGATTTTCTGCTGCAATACATATATAGACGTATGTATAATACATACGCACACGTACACACATATATCCTTTTTGCTGCAGCGACACACACAGGCAGAGAGAGAGCAGCCAGGACATGTGTGTGCGTGTGTGTGTGTGTGTGTGCGCAAAGACGCCATTTTAAAAGAGGAATACCCTGAAAAAGAACAGCGATTCCGGGAAACTAACTTAAAGTGTACAAAAATATTTAAAATACAGAGGAATTTAATATAAGACTATTTATAATTATACGAATATTAAGGATATATGAGAATTAAATATAAGAACTTTTACAATTATACAAATATGAATACCCTTTAAGTTCTTAAGCTTAAATAATAATATTTATGCAAATACTATCAGTTCAAGTACTACTACACTTTATCCTTTTGTTTAAACGGAACTTGTATTCGAAGTATGCCTAATAAGTATATAAATAAAAGAATAATATATTAACTAACTTATTTATATGTTAAATTTCTTATAAATATCTTTTTTCAATATATCTAACACCCTTTTTAAACGAAAAGAGCATTCCCTGGTCGCTGTTCCTTGACTTTTCTTACTTGGCTTTAATTTTACGCTTTGACTTTGGTCGCCAGCTTCATAATTTATTAACAAATTTGCGAACATAATTTATTTATTTGCCGTTTGTTGATAAACATGTCCTGCTGTCCTCATTTCCTTTCCTTTGCCTTCGCCTTCGACTCCTTGTGTGTGTGTGTGTGTGTTTTTTTTTGTGTCCTGTGACGGCAGGCACCTCTCTGATTGTTTACGCGCAAATGACCTCATTATATACATTTATATATACATATATATATAAACATTTATATACATACAAATATATATATATAATGTAATTTGTTATTTCCCCCCTCTGTACTCTCTCTCTCTATTTTTTTCTGCTACCTTGTTTTGACATAATAAAGCGTTTTTGGCGCAATTTGTTGTAGCCTGTCTTTTGTTTTTGTTTGTCGTCTGTCTGCCAGCTCTCCTTCACCTTCTTCCTCTTCCTCGTGTGTGAGTGTGCGCTTTGTTATTGTTCATTAATTTTTTAGCACTGTTAATATATTATGGCGGTGACTTTTGTCACCCAAGCACAGGCACAGGCACAAGCACAAGCACAAGCAGCTAGCACCAAGCACGAACTTTATATCGCAGCAGACTTTCCTGCGCAGCAAAAAAATAAAATCAAGAGAGACTTTGAACACTTTAATTAAGGCGCTAATTAAGGTGGTCTTCCCGAAATCAATCACACAGTCCCACATCATTTATAATTGACTCTGAACATGCTTGGGTGGAATTTTTTGTAAAAACTTAATACATTTGGCGGCTTTTTCTATAAAAATATCAAACTCTTTAATGTACCAACTGATTAAGCTTGAATTCGAGGAACTGTAGACTATACAGCACCATTAACTGCACTTTATATAAGTATAAATAAATTTTGAACGTAAGCAACAAGAAAAACAAGCATTGTCAAAACCAAACACAGGGTTGTGCGTCCAGCTAAAGATCGACAATCGGGTTATCGATTGCCAACGAAAGCACGATAATAAGGAGGAGTCCGGTTAAAGTATAATAACTCTTTATGATTAAAAGGCATCAAGAAGATAATCCAGAAGGAGAGGAGAAATCCCGGAGCGAAAAGTAGAATCCGAATGGTATGCTTTACATTTGTGTTAAAATAATTATTAAAGTTACCAATGAAATTGTCTTAAATTTTCACCCTGGAAAACATATCAGTTTGCTGCTCAGCCAAAGTTTTGCGACCCCAAAAATACGTATCCCTTAGCCATTTGTTCTGATTATCTCTGATTGAGTGGAAAACTTGAAGTTCTCGAGTGCAAGGCTCTCTATTTCTCGCTTGGTTTCTCGAGTGCCGCCCGTAATTAGCTGCAATTTGTCAGCGCGGCTTGAGAAATTGCAGTGTAAACAAAGTTCAAGAGGGGACAAGTGCACTGGCCTAATAATGATACCATTCTAACCCTCAAAATGTATTCCAATTCCGTTCAGTACATTCGAAAAAATGTTTTAGACTTTTAAGTTAACAGAAAGGAAGTTATTCGTTTTATTTAATAAGGCAAGAGAGATATTTTAAACAAATAAACCATATAAACACTGTAAACATTATTTAGCAAATTTATTGAATTAATTATGCGACAGTTTATTGATTGTAGTTCAAGAAGATAGCGTTTTATTAATGATATAATGATTATTACCAATAAAACCTTCCGTCTTAAAAATAAATAAAATAATAAATGCGAGTTAATAAAAATAAAATAAATTATTTCGAGTGCAAATTGAACTATTTTCCAGGATGCTGCACCTGTAGTAAAGATTAATCGGTGGCCTTTGGGTGAAAACTTTTGCGGACAACCCTTGGAGGGCTCCACTGTACCGCTGTACTGTACTCTTTCTCCCCTCATTTTGCAGTGTCCTGCACCGCAAGGCAAACAGCAAACACGCTACTACGGCAAAAGCAACAGCATCGTTTATTTTGGGGAAACAAAGGACCTCATTTTCTCTCCATTTGTTTAACCAGAAAGGCGAAGGACAACACAGCAGCAGCAGCAGCAGCAACAGTAGCAAGTTTTATAAATGGTTTGGCCATTGTTGTGCTGCTGCTGCCGCTGCTGTTTGTTGAAATTAATTGGTGTTACACAAATGAGTAATTTTCAATGTACATAAATATTTGCACAAATTGCAATTTACCCAGGCCAATGGGGTCGGGTCTTGGCTCTGGTGTATGTATACGGGTTGAGTGCACCTTTCGAGAGCTGTTCAAATACCAATTTTTATTGTCAAGCGTTCATAATTTGAACAATGAATAATATGAACGGTAAGCATCTGTTATTATTCCAAACAAATCAAAACAAGTGCAGGCGAAACGAGGGCGAGGACGAGGCTAAACGAGGGGGCGTCCCTGTGCCAGGACCTCACCCTCGTACAGCCTCTCTCTGGCCACACACAAATCTTCATAAATTGCAACTGCCGGGGCGACAGTTTTGGGAATTGAGACAAAGTGCGAGAAGTGCCCGTGGAGCGGCGGCGACGGTGACGGCGAAAAGGGGTCGACAAATGGGAAAATGATACACTTTACTTATTTTTTCACCAGCACACATCTGTACACTTGAAGAAAATTTCTGGCGTTGAAAATGAATGCAATATAACAAAATTAAATGGGTAACTTTTTCCTATTGCTTGAAAAATATATCGATATGTTGTTTTTAGCGTGTGTGCGCCTTTTTTCTGCCTAAGTTCTATCGATAACCATATATACTAAGTAAATACCATGTACCCACTAGATCACATAGCCTTACAGCATGTTCTCGCTTAAATACTAACTTTATACATCTTAAGTTAAGACTTTAACATTTTTAGTAGCTAAAAGTGTGGTTTTTGTTTTTGTTTTATGTACTTGGTTAGATTTCCTAGACTTTTCTTCAAGTGCAGACCCGCAACACTCTCTCGCGCACACACAGACACAATCAAGAAACAACAAATTGCCGCATAAATGTGGGGTGGTTTGCCACGTAATAGATTTTATTTTATTTTTATATCCGCCAGACGAGCTGGAAGGCAACAGGAGCTGGGGGATGTGGAAACCGTGGCCTTACTTACTTTTACTTTTTACCTTTTGCCGTTTGCCGTTTGCCGTTCGGATCGGAAGGGTCCGTTGGGGGAAACGAACAAGGATTCAACAAGGCGGATTTCCAGGGAATTCCCAGGACATGATGCGATACACTGCTACTAAAAACGGAGGTGGCTAGCAGACTATTTAATATCTATATAAACCGATACTGATCGGAATTTATTAAATTTGATAAAACAGGGTTTTAGTTAAGCTTACTTACAACTTTTTATATAATTTGTCAGGTCTTAATATCAATAGAAAAGTTCTTAATTAAAATCGTTTTTTCAACAAGAAGAAGCGATCTTTTAAAAGGCTTTCATTAGTGCCCTTTGTCAATTATTTGCTTCAATATATTAGTATATTTATGCGACCTTTATACATATTTATATTATAGTTAATTTTACTTTGTATTTAACCTTCTGGTTAGAGGTAATTCCAGCCTTTGACTAGACTTTCTTGTAGCTCCTTTATTGATGTTCACCTAGCCCATAATTATATTTGTTGGACTGACTTGACTGACTTTCCCTGTAATTTCCCGAGTACTTTTGCAATCTCCTTTAAGTGTATGCATGACTCGTGGACAGACACAACTCATAAACTTGTCCAAAAACCCACCGTACACTGCAATAAGTTTCAGGGTTAATGGCAGCAGCATATTGTTGCTGGCTCATCATGCGTGCTGCTGCCTGCTGCTGCTGCGGCAGGAAGGAAGGAATTAAGGACCGGCAGGACTCTGGCAGTGTTTCTTTCCGCCTCCGGCAACCACCTGCCAACGTTTCCTGGCATAGGCTTTAATTTTTTTTTGTTGTGTTTGGCTTGCCCTTGCCTCCCTCCCGCCCAGGTTGAAATGCTCGTAATTTTTTACACATTGCGGTCCCAGCTTAACGGGCCGGGGCCGGGGCCGCCTTCTACCGTCTGTTTTTCCGGCCTGCTCTACTGGGAGACATATCAATATAACTGGGAAACCTGGAAACTCGGCACAACACACACCCACACACACCCACACACACACACAACTACCCTCTCCGGCGGATCTTTTTACACGTCACGCACACGGCGAGTCGCGGCGGCAACAGCAAAAGCGACGGTGGAACAAGTGCAGCGGCGGTGGTGTTCAGGTTCAGTTACAGTCTCAGGTGAGGGGTAAAAAGGACACTTAAAAAAATAAGGGAAGCATAGTATGTCTGGCAGAATTTTTATAAATTTAATTTATTAAAGAACTGTAATTTTAAGCGAAATTTCTCTTACTTTTATAACGATTTTGGTCATCAAACCCTATTTAAGAAGTCTAAATTTATTCTAGAAAGAATTTATCTAAAGAATTTGGAATTTAAAATTAATTGTTGTCTTGAAAAGTTTAAACAAGCTAACCGAAGGATGTCTTTCTCTTATGACTACGCACTTGGGAATTCTAAGCTAATGTTAGCTGTATTCTTCATGCTAGCATTTCCACTTCTACTCTCTTTTTTTAACAACCAAAACCTATTAATTTTCTTAATTAATTAAGTCTAAGCTATGAAAATGATGTTTCTAAATTGAAAATTATAATTTTCCTGCTTGATCTCAACTTTAAGCTGAGGTTTAAGTTAAAGTTCAAGTTAAAGTTAAAGTTAAAATTAAAGTGAATTTGTTCGAGTGCACAGGGAAAGTGGCAATCACACGCTGCGTCGCAAGTCTGTGCAATAAAAACAACAACAAAAAGCACAACGACACGCTGCACAGACACACACACACACAGGAACACACGCACACACACACACACACTCGGAGGACACACGGGGATTCCACGAACGCCCAAGTGGTCGTGAGGAGGCGGAGGGCCGTAATAGAAATTACATACAAAGTAGCGAACACAGGTCTCTCCTCTCCTCTCTACCGTCGTCGTCGTCCTTCCCTTGTTGTTGGCGGTGCGACATTAATATGTAGATGCATTAAGTACATTATCCGGGGTTACAACCTCCGGGATAACACACAGTGCGAGCAAGGAAGGAAGGAAGGATCACGGCAAAGCGTACGCAGCCAGCATCCCGAATTTACTGGTAGAGGTAACAATGGGTAACCGTGGTGGAAAACTGAAATAGTGATACGAAATCACTCCAAGACCAGTCTAGAATATATAGTCTATACAGTATATAGGCTGTAGACTATAGAATATACAGTCTATAATAATGTTAACCAAGGATTTTGAAGGGATTTAAAAGCGTAGAACTTAAGGAAGTATTTAAATTATTATTTTTGTTTGTACAAAGACTTGTGTTTTCCTTTATTTAAATTATTTCACATTGTTAAGCCTTTAAATGATTAATTTTCTAAGCTTGTTTGATTTCAAATATATCGAGAAATCATTATAAAAATAGCTTTAGCTACTTTTAACAATTTAATTTCATTTAATTTGTAGGAGAATGGCAGCTTTAAAAATAAAACAAAACGTAATAGTATTAGACTCCCTTTAATTTAAAATCCACTCCAAAAATCCCAAGGATATGCCCACTGTGCTTATATAGGGGCGGGGGCGGGTCACAGGGGGCAAGGGGAAATATTATGATTTATTTTTATTATAGCGGGTAAAGTGGTCTTTACAAGCATCAAACAGGGCCACGCCAATCGCCCACAGACGCGCCGAGTAAAAAGGCAGTTAGTTGGTTTTGCCAAAAAGGGGGAGGACAAGGACAAGGACGAGGACGAGGGCGAGGATATGGATGAGGATACGAGTGACTGTGGGAGAAGGAGGAGGAGGAGGAGTAGGCAGAGCAGGGGGCGGGCACAAGTTGTTAAATGGACGGGTGGATTTGCACTTGCCGTGCTGACTGTTATCTTCATTTTTGCTTTCAGTTATATTGCCTGGGAATTCCTGTGGGAGATGCACAGAAGGCCGGGTGCGGGGCGGGGTCTGGTTTTTTGGGATCAGGGCACACACAGGAGGCAGGCAGAGAGTGCGGCAGGCAGGAGTAAAGGTAGCAGGGAACTTGGACCTGAAACCCTCGCCAGGCTAAAACAAATTGTGTGCGCCGGGCCATGGGCATAAAAACAAGCGGATCAAACATAGCCCGGGCAGGTGGAATGGAACGGGGGGGATGGCTGTGGATGGGCCGGAACAGGAGCCGCAAATCGAAAAAGAGTGTTCCCTGGTCCCCTTCGCTTGTTGTTTTTTGACCGGAGACCAGGTTCATTGAAATTGCATTAATGTTCCGGCGAATAGATAGATGTGTGTGTTACCCTCAGTGGCACTCTCCGGCCACCCCTGCCTCGCCCAAGCCACCCCCTCCCATTGTTGCGTAATGGAAATCTGCGTGCATAATCCGCCCTTGCCCACTCCCTGACAGGATGGGCGGGATAAACTAGTTATGGCCATTAATACGATCAATTTGATGTTCACTTCTTATTGAAAACGAGACTCGAGACCGACCGCCGGTGAAAAGAATGAAAGCATATTTTCCGCCAAAAAAAAAGGAGGCCATCCATCCCTCGTCACGGCTGTAACTGATAATTGTAAAGTCTGGCATCCACATATGCCGCACATTATATGAACAGATACGCCAGGCCGAAGGCAGTGGGGGTAGATTTTGGGTCAAGCGATGCGTTGATGTGCATTTTAAGCAGGTTAACCTGTTAACTGTCGCACAACCCTTTTTCTTTTTCCATTTTCCATTTTTTTTTTTGCGCAACTTTTTCCACCTGCCACCACCGGTGGGGTGGGAGGTTCAACTTAGTTAGAGTTCGAGTCTAGGTTTCGGGAAAACACTCTCTCCTGCTGACCGGGACTCCTTCTGGCTTTCTTTCCGCGTCGATTGTAATCCGCAATTTGGCCAATCAGTCGATTTGGGCCCCGAAAAGCTGATTCGCCGGAAGTGGGCCATTACGTATGCATGAGCTGCAAGCTGGGCGAAAGTGCAATTTGCAGTCGCAAAATCCGGGATCGGTGTAATTGCGACAACCACGGCAATGGCCACCTGTCGTATGAGTGATGTCGTCCGTTTTTTTTTGCTCTCATTCCCCTTTTCTTGTGGAATTACAACCCAAAGAACTATTAAAGAGGGCATTCTTTTAATCAGCTTAAATGGGTGCGCTGGAGAAGCAACGATGCTTATCGATTTTAAATCGATGTTACTTCTTTTAAGCTTCTTTATTCACAGGAGTAATTAATGGAGTTTTAAATAATCAAATTGAATGAAGAATAGTGTTAAATCCTAATAATTTAAAAAGCATTTTATAAATTTAATATGTTTACAGATTTAAAATCGATATTTGCATATGAAAGCATCGAAAACATTAACTTCTGCATTTTTGAAGTACAAGGTTAATTATAAGAGTTTTATAATATTAAAGTTCTTTATAATATTAGGAATTTATAATATGGAACCGATTTAACGATTAAAAATCGATGTTTGCAAGTAGTAGCATCGAAAATCTTGCTTCCTTTAAGTTATTTTTACTTACAAGAGTAATGTAAGGAGTTTTAAAATATCAAATCAATTTAAAAATTTTAAGAAATTTGAAATTTCTTAATAATTGTAAAAAATTATTATAATTTATGTTATGTTTATCGATTTAAAATAGTTCTTTGCATGTATAAACTTCGGAAACATCGACAAACGAGTTTTATATTAAAAATTTCAATAGATAAATCTGTAAATCTGATAATATTTAAATAATAATTAATTTTGTTAATCTGTTATTTACATCCTAGGAGAAACTTAAAGTTGTTTTATAGGGTATTTCCAGTTTCGGTTTGCTTCGATATCTAGTCAACCTTTCTTTGTTTCTCTTATTTTTCTTTCTAAACGCCCCCTCCGTAAAGTTCCGCCTTCAATTGTCTCGGCCATAAAAAAGAAGAACGTACACGTACGTATACAGTGGCGGACATAAATAATTGATGAAGAAAAGGAAACTAAATAAATAAATAAATGAAACATCGGAACGAGGACGAGAGCGAGAACGTGGCGGAACGAAGGGAAAGTGGAGCCAGAGTGTGGGAATGGGACGGTAAATTGTCACTGGATGACACGAAGCTTTCTGCACAGCGCAAATAATACACTAAATAAATAAAAAATATAGTCACACACACACACAGAGAGAGAGAGAGAGAGAGCGAGTGTATCATTGAACTTTCACCTAAGCAAAAATAAAAAAAAAAACAAAAATACAGACCACTAAATAAAGTTAATGCATTAATAATCATAATTTCTCTCCATCTATCTTCGGGTTTTTGTGGCTTGGTCAACATTAAATATGGTCACACATTTAATTATGTCAATCAAGCTGCCGGCGATAAATGACGGCGTAATCGATAAGCAGACAAATGGCGAGACGATAAACAAGCCAGTAATCGATAATTGGACAATTAGAGCGATTGTCAATAGACAAATACTTTTGACAGCAACATTTTTAAGTGGAACCAGAACTCTATCCAAATATTTTCCACGGCAAAAACAAAAGGTTCAATGTACGACAATTTCCCTGCCGTGTGTTTGCTTTGCAATTTGAATTGTTAAAACTGAAAAATAAAACCCAACAATCAAGAATGTAAACGGCTGCAAATAGTCCTTAAATTTGTTTGAATTTAATCGCTTGGGGAGTTCAAATAAAATAAAAGGAGAGAGAAAATTTGATCAAATTGCTAAAGTAAAGGCAATTATGCAAATATGCCGAGACATTTGTATTCGCGGGGAGTTAAGTTCTGTTTGTAATGCAATTTATAATTTATTAAGTATTTAGTTGGAAGAAAGCCTAGCCAAAGACAGCAATTTATTGTAATCATTTTGCTATTAAAATAGACTTTTGCAGTTTAAATAGAATATTAAGAAATGTTTTATAAAATAGAGAAAAATCAGTGGCTTTTAAGTGGTCTTTTCATATAAAATAAGATTAAATTTAAGAAAAAAACCTCAAATAAGAATTAAAGCATTGTTTTATGAATTATAGAAGAATCAGCAGTACCTAAATGTATTTCCTTTATAAACTAAGTTTAAAATTAAGAAAAATCCTCAAGCTGATGAGTAAATTCTTGGCCAGATTTGTGTTTAGGAAGTAAGCTCTAGAGATGCTTTATAGAAACCTTACTTAAAAATTCAATTAGGATTAAAAATTATAATAATATAAATTATATTATATAAATTATATTAGAAAAGTTCTAGAAAACTATATTCAAAAAATATAAATATGAAATGCTAGCTAGTTAACTTTAGTTTCCGATCAGGAAACTCCTAATTTTGGACTAAGCTCAACGCCGGGAGTGGACTTTATTAGTGGTAACTGGCCCACGGCGGCCACGGCCACCCTAGTTAACGGTAAGTTGTTTCTAATGTGCGCATAAGACAAATATTTGCTGTTGTCGCCTGTCGCCGCTGGGCCCAGAATAACAGTACCAGAAATGGGGAAGCGGAAATGGTCGAGGAAGTGGAAAAGGATGTGGATGTGGAAGTGGAGTTGCGTGTGGAGTGGCAATGGTAAGTTAACGATATTTACCAAACAATATGCCAAACCGCAGTGTAAGGACATGAAAAATCAAACAGGTGCACTAAATGAATTTCGAATATGATAAACCACTTGTGGTTGAAGAGGAGGGAAGCCCCGGTAGCCCGGGGAACACGGATATATGTTTTTGTACTCCTGTATGTATCCCTTCGGGGCGGCGACGGCAGTGCGTGCCGTGCCCTGCCGTGCCGTGCCGTACCGAAGGATTCGGAGGGAAATCAAGCCATATGTTGCGAATACTAATGGCACACACAGGATATGGCCATTGGCCCCGTCTCCCCGGAAATATGTAAGTGTAATTTAAATTGAATTAAGTGTGCTTGCTGTCTGCTGTGTATTATTTTCCGGGTCAGTCGAGCGGGCAGCGAGGGTTGCAGCCAGATCGAGATCGTAGCATAAGTTTGAGCCGACAAAAATCTGCGATAAATGCCTGCAAAGTGGCATCCCAGCCAGGCCGTGGCCGGGTTATCCTTGCTCATTTCGAAGGATGCGATGATGTTGGGGGGGTGGGAAACTGATAATGGATATTTGCCGCCGCTGTAATTGTTACAAATGTTCCGACAACAATAACAAACCCACCCCTCTCCCTCTCTGCACAACAGTTTTTATGATGGATATGATTATTTTAATTAGCATTATATTTACTCTTGTTTACCCCTTTGGCAAGGCCCCGGTTTTTATTGCGATTGCCTCTCCACATAATTGGCTTTTCATATGCTCGCAAAACTGAGAACGGAAAACCTGAAAACCTGAAAACCTGAAAACCAGTTGCGAACGAACGGATTGCGATTGGGGCTGCCTGCCTGCCCGGCCGTCTCGTAAATTAGTTTAATTTAATGAGTTTTATAATGCCGCTCCGTGCTGGGGCCGCTGTCTTCTGGCATAACGATTATGACACATGTTACCAGGACTTTCTGACAGTTAGCCCATGGAGTGTGTCCGCCAGCCTTCGGGGGTTGCGTTGAGCTGAACACAGCTCTGAGGTGTTCCACGAGGGTGTTGGAGTAGCACTCACCTCTCAGGTGTGTGCCATTCCGAAAATAGCAGGGGTTTGAGCTAATACTAACGACCGGCTGATGACTATTTGAAATTCGATTGAAGTATTTACACAACTAGGAATGTATGTATATCGAGAGGAGAAGTCCTATTATATAGTGCAGTTTTATATATCGAAGAATTTCGCATTAAACGTTAAAATATCGATTTGATCGAAAAAATTCAATATCATATCGAAAATGTCCTTATTTTTCATATATTGAAAGTGGGATGGTTCCGAATATCGATTTACATTCCGCCCAATGAAATATCGAACATATCGTTAATTTTGATACAGGGAAATTGGAAATATCAAAGAATATCGCATTTTTCTTTTAAATACCAATATAAATAAACGAAAATTGTTATTAGATATATTTATTTTCTGCAGATTATATAACAAAAATCTTTAAAACTAAATTTTGCTAACCTCCTTTATGTTAAGTGCAACAAATAGTTTGAATTAAGTTTGGCATATATCGATATATTGCACAAATATCGCAACGTTAATTGTGGATGCATGTTTCTGTTTATTTATCGATATAATCGTATTTCCTATCATCCCTTTTCTATAAATTATAGTTACTTGGTATCACTTTTACTACATAAAACGATAGCTTAAACTAGTTTGCTTTTGAAAACCAAAAGGTTTATAAACCGAATCAAGTAACCCAAATTGCAAATGTCATACGTTTACTATTTGAGTTATCCCGGCTAAGCCAGTTAGAAATTGTGTTCTAAAGACAAAATTTACACTTTCTTGATGTAATACGAAATCAAATTACTAATTAAATATATCCACTAAATTGAGCTAGTTTTGCAGCGCTGACAAAGAAGAACGATGCCACCACTTCCGACTCCATCGTGGCCAAACATTGGCCAGGTGCAAAAATTGACCGATATGTTTGAGGAAAAGGCGAAGGCCGAAGAGCCCAAGGCAACCGAAAAACAGTCGGCAGTGCCCAGGATAAAGACAGACCTAGTGTTACGCATCCACGCTGCCCTGGGTGAGGTGCAGGAAGAGACTCCGATGCCAACAACGAAATCAGAGAGCACACAGAGCTCACTCAGTGGCATTATCCGGGAGGCCCAGCCTGGTGACACGGCTTCAGACATCGGGGAAGAGTCGTTCAACTCCGAGGAAGAAGGTAAACTTTTACTATAGAAAACTTGGTTAGAAGTCGCCACCAAATGTGAACGTCAACCGCAGCCCCGTCCCAAAAGTAGAGCCATGTGGTCAGGTTCCAACAATTCTCAATATTTGATGTGAGACACGACAACTGTCTTTTAGCCAAATTCTCCCCGTCTGCGGTTAACGAAAGGGTTTAATGGCGTTTTGTGACTATAACTATAATAAAAATAGTTTCCCAAGGACAATTTCCTTGGAACTCGTTTGCGATTCGCTTGCCCAATTAAATGCAGTTTTCCTAAGTACTTTGCAATCAAAAAAGCTAATTGCTGTCCGACATATGGTACTATGGATGGAATTTCATTTCGATTTAAGAGAATGTACACAGTGCAGTCCTATCGAATGGGGATCCTAAATAATTGAATAGCTTGAAATTGCGTTGGAAATTAGTGGATCCTAAGAAATTTCTAAATAGGTGACAGTTTCTTCTGAAAATAGATCTCCCAAGGATTAATTACAGAGGATCCTAGGGCTATTTTTCCTTTCATTTGATCCTTTGTTTTTCGGGAAACTTTAAAAGAATACAGGCTGTTCACCCTGTAAATGTGAAGAAAACCCTTGCTAAGGTTCTCTACTTGAGCCCTTTTTTGATTTCCCATCGTTATTTATAACCAAGTAACCTCCCTCCTCCTCATCCCCGGAAAAGCCAATTTGTTAACAATTGAAACGTAGCGGAGATCGTGTGCAGTCCTTCGCCTGATAGCGAGGCGAGCGGGCGGAGTATGGGTGATTGATAGAGTTCCCTGGCACCTGAGTCCTGGCGACCGAAATCGAAGCCTGCCCTGAGTGCGAGTGTGTGTGTGTTTGCCGAAAATTAAGGCCTGCACGCGCTGGCAATTGGGAATGGTTATGGGTTACGGGTTATGTGCCAGGAGGGATTCGTCGATGTCGACGAGCTTGCGCCGGGACTCCTGTGGGTGGAATTATTTTGCCTATGAAGGAATATAGAAATATATGGGAATATATGGAGTGGGCTTCAACCACACATCAACCACCGCGGGGCGCCGCGTGGGCAGGGCGCACTTTCGTCATGCTCGATTGTGCCGAAAACAAGTGCAACAGCAACATGAGCACGGCGGCGGCGGCGGCGGTAACACGAGGACGGCACGAGCAACACCAGCCAGCAGCAACAAGAGCAACTGCCAGGCTACACGGCGATAAATTATGGGGTTCTATAAAATATTGAAGACAAAAAAGTCAAGCCCACAAATAGTATTAATGATATCTATATGATATTCATACATTGATATCATATATTGATGGATATCATATATTGATTGATATATCAGACCTATCTCCGTTTATAAAAATGTTAGGCAAAATTAAGTTTTAATTTAACTAAAATATAACATTGGGATATCAAAATTGTAGTTTAATAATTTAATTCAATAATTCATCTTTAATCTATGAATATTTACGATATTTTCCATAGGATATTGAGTGCGATATTTTTATCGATACATCATATCGGACTTTTTCTCTCGATATATGTATGCTTAACATCCCTAGTGATACGGAAATGTATTTAACTTTTTGAATTAATTAAAGATAATGTACAAAGTACAACAAAATTGTAGGCAAGTTTATGTTTAATATATAGTATTTAACAATTCGATTTGTCTAATAAGATTTCATAGTATTTTAAGCTAGAAAATATTATTTATATATCTTGTTTACCAATTACTCGATCCGCTATATCTTTCATTATTAATAGAATATATTTAAAGCTCAGTTTTTTTTTATTTGCCGTGTAGCTAGAGCCCCGAAAACAGGTTGCTTGTGTAATTTGATTACAATCAACTTCAAATAGAGCACCAACCACTGGCGCACATAATTCCACTTGTGCCAGTCCCAACTGGGCCACCTGACCCAATCCCCCTTTAACCGGGGACGGGAACACGGGGCGTTTTTAGAGAGACCCGGTTGTCCTTTTTTCTTTTTTTTTTTTTGTGTTCGATTTTTGGAACGCCCAGTTCGAGTTGAAGTACAATACAATTAACGACACGAATCATGATGTGCTTACCTGGCAAACGACCGTCACGTGGCACGTTCCCAGAAGGCTTACACGTCACAATTTTAATTTTATTAAAGAAACATTTCAAATTAACCGCACAAGCGTATATATATATATATAGTATATATATATAGAGAGAGAGAGGCATGCGTGTGACCACCGAAAGCGGAAATTGAAGTTGTCGACTGTCCCAATGCGACAGCTCCTCGTCCTCGTACTCATTCTTCGTCCACTTCCATTTAGCCACTCGCAGGACTTTCATCAGGGAATGACTTTCATAATTTGCAGTATTCTAGACGTTGCCTAATATGCCATATCCTGTATATACACACACACACACACACACACTCTACACAGTTCAATCAGCGGCTGGAGTTCAACTTCCGTTCGGTTCCCTATGTCCTGGCTAATCCCCAGAATCATGTAATGGATGCGAAATGAAAGTGCTTTTCGGAAGGCAAGGGAGGCCAGCAGCACAATAAAAGCCTCTTTTGATGATTGAGAAGTCGGCATTTCACATTTAAAAGGAAATTATCAAGTTAAAAACAAGATAATTGTTAAACAAAGAACTTATAATTAACTTATTATGTGGGTAAAAATTAATAAAGGATTTAATATATATTATAAAAGGGGTGTGGCATTGAAACACAAACCAATTAATTAATTAAAAAAATAACAAGTCACTGCGATTCCCTATCTTGGTATCTCATTTTTCGATATAGCAAACGCAATTATCGATAATAGTTAATACCAATATTGACAGATGTATTTGTCTTTTTAGTCCTTATTGGGAAGAAGTTAAACCTGCCTGAAGTAGAAAAACCCTATGAGCTAATTTTGTAGCTTTATCAACATATTCCTTCACTAAATACAAGTACTTAGTATCGTTTAATTAATTAATTACTTCCATGTGGTAACAATCCTGATATATTCATATTTTTGGCCAACACTGGGCTTTAACTGAAGGTAAATTAATGTAGAAAGTCATGCCGAAAGAACTAACTTTGTTATTTTATCGCTGCATCAATGTAGATATCGATTGTTATCGAATTGTTAGTTGAATCTCTAGGAGATATTAATATTTTTGTATTTTAGACTTTTCCTCCAACTTATTTTAATTCGAAATAGATTAATTAGTTAATGCATACTTTGATATATTATATATACATATATTTTGTAGATGAATATCAAGGAGATACTGATATATTATATTATATTAATGTAGAATTGAAACAGAAACCCAAAGTAGGAAACTAAATTATCCCTTATTCGAAACATCAACATAGTAACGGATGTATAGGTAATAAATGTCGAATTATTAGTTGTTATATTATAGTTGAAAGCTATCGATAGCTACTGAAACTGGTAAGTGGGATATCTTGCGACAGGACACTCACCTGCAGTGGACGTTGCGGGGGCCCACTCATTGTGTGGTGGTGATACATGACATCATGCTTGATTTGGGAGGGCATTTGGCTATGTACATGCTGGGCTTGATGCTTCTGGATGTCGACGGCGGCCAGGGCCTCCGCTCGGCTGAGGATGCCGTCGTTGATGCCCGCGAAGATATCACCCTGGAATACAGAGAGCAGAGCGGTCAGAGGTCATAGATCGAAGGCGGTGCTGGGATGCGGCAATGTTGGCAAGGAGAATCGAAACAATCGAAACAATATGGAGAACAAATTAATCCCAAATCCAATTTGAATTTTTTGTTGGTCAAACAAGGATACACTTTGGCATACGTATAGATATATAGATATATATATAGGTCGGCGTCGGCGCTTTCAAATAAGAGGAAGTTCGGTTGTGAATACGAGAGATCAAATATCGAATATATGAAAAATATGAATTTCAGAAAAGGAAAATCAATCAAGAGTCAAGACAAACATGGTTTTCCGCTTTGTTTTTTGGTTTGTAGTTGTAGTTATTATATGTTTGTTTTGTATATATGTTTGTTGGTTGTTTATTTTGAAGTTTGTGTAACTTACATTCTGACGTGCTGACCACGAATTGCATAATAGGGAAGCATCTTCTAACAAACGACTCTGAAAAGACGGAACAAACATCGATAGTATGTGTATAGATTGGATTTGCCTTTATAGCAAAAGGGTATTTCGTATATATTTGTATTATTTATATTTTTTTTGAGAATAGCTTGGAAACGCCATTCGTTTGATACAGGCTTGCCTGCTGCTCTATTTCCTTTTTATAGATGGGAAATAGAAATACAGAAATTCGGTAGAGGTTTTCATGGAGATTTGTGGGTCACCAAAAGGTAGGATACATATTTTTGTATTAAATGCTGAGATCCCATTATATTTTGTTCTATTTGAAGGTAAACAGAAGATTCAGGATTTAGGAAGGGCAGAAAATAAGCTTTATAATTCTGTTATACTTTATTTATTTAATATTTTATTTAGTTTATAAAACAAAAATAAATCCTTACAGCTCCTGAGCACAGGTTATCTTTATTTGTTAATTTGTTTGGTGGAAATAAAGAACAGAAGATTTATTACACTCATCTTGAGTTTTCCCACAGGTTACTCCTTACTTTCAGATTCGTTTCTGAATGGAAAATACTTTTAAAAGTGTTTGTAATTGTTTTTTGCTAAAAGAAAACCGTGTTTCGTATTTTGGTTGAAGATTATTATATAAATCTCGTAGATCAGTCAAATCTTAAAGCATTTTCCAGCTCTCTTTTTCTGTTGGCCGGAACTTTAACCAGTTTATGGGGGTCGTATTGATTTTTGCGCTACTCCAGTGCCACCTGCCACTGCCACCGCGCCACTAGCTGGTTTTTAAATAAATAATATGAAAAGTTTTTTGGTTCCCTCCGGTTCATCTTCATGTCGTCGCCAACGCCGTCGTCGTCGTCGTCGTCGTCGTCTTTATTATTCCAGTCTTATCGATTTTATGTTTTATATATATATAGATATTTGTACAGGCACAAGTGAAACAACTCGTTGTGTACACGAAACTCGCACGAATTTTTCAGTTAATCAATTATTTAGATGCGCACGAAAACTTCAAAACGCCGCACGACGAAAACGAAAGACGAAAGACGACGGAGATGGCGAGGAAGCGTCGCCCAGGATATCAAGGATATGCGGCAGGGAGGACGCCCACATGTCCAAGCGACATCGGCGCTCACGTTTTGCGGCCCATTTTCCAAGGCGAAAGGCGTAATTCAATGGAAATCCAGCCCAGCTCTCACACCATCTCCAAAGTTGAACAGCGGCGGCGGCCATTGTAGGAATCAAAATGTTGTGCATTCTTAATGATGTCTTGGCCATATTCCGCATTTCGACCATGGCCAACCTAGCCCCTTCTCATTGTCGCTTTAAGGGGGCGTTTTCTAGGGGGCGTGCCACATCGAAGAGGGGGCGCGGTCTGCAAATAATCCAACGGCCACGGCACTGTGTTTGCACTTGCAACTGGCGCGGCGCAACGGCCCAGGCTTTTGCCTGCTCCCATTTCAGGATGCCAGGAAAAGGACATGACAGACTTCACAGAGACATAATGGCAGGCCCTTCCCTCCCTCCCTCACACACACTCACACACACACATACAATAAAGGAAAATCTGAAAGAAAGGAAAAGCAGCATAGTGCAAAGAAGGATGGCCTTTATAATTAACCAGAAGCCAGCAGATTGTGAATAAAAAACATATTTCAAGAGAGACACACTGACACAACGAGAAAGCTGTAAGCAGTGAAAACTGGGCCTTTATCGGGGAACAAAAAATAGACAAAGAATAAAGCAGACTATGACCTATCGGAGCCTTAGTTCGTAACAAACTTGGCATATATAGTAACTTTCTAATATAACAATTATACATTTCATTTGCAGCCTATGTTCTACCCGAGTTCTCAACATGCTAAGCACAATTGTTGGCGACCGTGATACGTCCTGTGTTTGTGTTTCTTGGATGGAACTAGATTTTGAAAGCCGCCAAACTTATATTTTTTACATTAGCAAGTTAAATTGCAAGCACTTTTTTAAGTACCTAAAATTGGTCAAGATTAAATCGATGTTTATTATTTTTAAAATCATTAGATTTAATGTAAAATTACATATGAAATTTATGGTAGTTATTGAAATAGTCCACTTAATACAGACACAAATTTGTATAATACAAGAAGAATGTATTTATTTTTAAAGATGTCTGTTTATTTTTTAGATGCTACAGTATTTGTAAAATGTTATTTGCTCGATAGCTAAATAATTTAGTATATTCTTAACTTTAATTAGGGTCTTAGTTGAGATTGTGAAGATGCTATGTAAGCTCCTTATTAGATTAATATTAACATAAGAGAGTAACTCTAAGCAAATGCATACCTTTATTTTAACTAAGAATTTTCTCACTGACTTAAACCTCTCTTGGAGCTTGGAAAAGGTGTGCCCGAATTCCCAAAAAGAAAAACGAAAAGGCAAAAAGCCCAGTCGAAGTGGCAACAGTTTGTTGACCAATAAATTTAGCACCGCAAACGCACGGCAGTAAATTAATTTATGAATTAATATGCGCAGTCATTCATCAAATTATGCAGCACCGGTGCCCGCTGCCCGGCTACCGGCGCCCGGCTACCGGCACTCGCTCTCGTCCTGGCCGCGACCTAGGACACTAGCGGGAGGGAGAGCCACTGCTGTCTCTGTCTTGACCTGCTCGCACACACACGTAGCGCAGTGCAGGTTGACACTTGCACATAAATTCTTTATTAGTGTGAAAAATTAATCAAGTGAACTGTTATTCTTTTTTCCTCCTCTCTCTCTCTCTCCTTCTCTCGCTCGCTCGCTCGCTATCTCTCGTTCCGTCTCGCACTTGTTTGCTTGTGTTACTTTTCTCTGCCGCCTGTGTGTGTGTGCGTGCGTACATATATAATTCGATTTTTGCCTTTTTTTTCTCTGTTTATTTTTGTGGGAATTTAATATTTATGATGTGTGTAAATAGATACGCAATGCTGAATGCTTAATTTTATCGATTTGCGCGCCGCAACACACACACACACACACTCTAGAATTCTGGAGCAATTAAATTCAAATGAAAGCTAAAACTTTAAACGAATTTATGTTGCTGAAATTGGTAAGAAGAACTAAAGAAGGTTGTTATGACTTGTTGGGTAAAAGATTATTTGGAGAATTACATTTATTTAGAATTGTATATAGCTATGATAGATAGCTATGATATTATTTATAGCTATTATATATAGCTATGACTACAAAAATAGCTATTTAACGCTGAAATCGGTTAGATTTAGCTAAAAAATGACAATTGGCCATCACTAATGGTGTGCTTTAACTTGCCGAGAGCGTACCCAAAGACCTTTGCCGAAGTAGCACGAATATTGGTAGAGTGCGAGTGTCGGCAGAGCGCCAGCAGAGAGATTCGCAGACTTGAAAGAAATCCTTTATATTTTTTTAGAAACATCTAGACAACACTTTTCCTGTTACCTAGTCTTTAAAGTCTTAAGTCTACAGTGTATAAATAAATAAAAATTAATGAATAGATGTAGCCAGTTACTTTTGTCGGGAAATTGTTAGAAGACAGGCACAAGTTCTCAAGAAGACTGTTGTATTCTAAAAATATCCAGAATTAACATGTACTTGAAAAGTATTCACATTCATCAGTTAGTTTCTTTTGCTGATTTTTTTAGAAAATTACTTCAATAGTTTTGAAAAGATAATCTAATTAGAAGTTCCGAAAGTTCAAATAAAAATATATCTTAGATACATATATACATATATTTAAAGTGAAACTTATCGAATGCTTCGGATGCTCATTAATTACTTTCTTAAGAGAGAAATCATGTTTAGTTTAAGCTTATTTGCTTTAAGGAAACTTGTTAATGAAGATTTAAAAGCTTATAAATATATAATAAATTTCTGATGGATTGCCAAAATATGTATATTTATAATCCTTTATATTATGTAAATATTTAAGTGTTTTTAATATAAGTTTTTAAGGCAAGCACACTAATACAATTTATTTTTTAATTGTTGTTAATTGAAACATTTTCCTGGCATGATTTCTGAGTACAAATAATTATTAAACTTGTACTTTTCTGTAACTAATATGATTATTGCCCTTTTACAAATCCTGTCGAACTTCAACTAATTTAGTTAATGGCTTCGATTAGCCATATATATCCCTGGCTTAAAGCCCTCTGATTCACTTAATAAATTTACCCGATTTCATATTTTCCCTGGCATAGCCTCAATTCGATTTCAAATTTATGTTTTTATTTTGGTGAGCTCTTGATTTCGAAATAAACGCAATTTGTCAATTGTTTTCATGCTGGTTTCGTTTTAATTTCGGGGCTTGGGCGCATTTGTCGCGACCATTAAATGCAGTTTATGAATATTTAAATCAAATTAACGCCGCCGCTGTCCATTTAACGCGGCTGGCAAACAATTCAAGTGGCACCAGTCCGTGTCACCCCTCCTCCTCCTTGTTCCCCTTGAGAAGGGGTGACTTTTTTTCTACGACGATTTCTACGAGTGTATTTTCATTCGGACCAGGGGGTCGGCGACAAATTTCCATTTAATGGACTGCAAGGCGTTAAGTGTTTTTTGTAACCAGCTAAAGAACAAAAAAGAAAAAAATCCCCCCGGATTTTCCATGCTGGTTTTCTTGCCTCGCCTTCCCCCCGCTTTCCCTGCTAGCCGTGGCATCGCCCTTCGCCCCGGTTGATTCCACTTTCGGGCCTAATGCCCAGCCAAGGGTAGCATATAAATCCTATAAATCCGCCGCTTTGATCATTCGCCTCGGTCCAGCAAAAAGCCGAAAAGTGGCTAACTGGCAAGTGAGCAAGTGAGCAAGTGAGCAAGTGAATACTGATGGCAGGGATATATCAGCCAGGATATGTACAATATGCCCGGCAAGGAGTGCAGCGCGAGGTCAGAGGTCTAAATCCGATAAGCAAATGTAGTTGTTGTCTGTTGAAGTGATTTCCTCTCGTGTCTTCGCCTTTTTTTTTATCCTTGCTGTTTAAAGTGCTTCCCCTGTCGGATTAATTTAAGGCCTTCCAGGGGGGTGGGTGAAAATAATACAAAAAAAAAAAAGGAAAGCAAGGGAAAGGAAAAGAAGAGGTTTTTCCCCCTCCGCCAGTCACCTGTTCAGGCAATCAACTTTTTCTTGCCATTTCCCAAGTCTGTTTTTTAGCCGCGCGCTCAACTCATTATTTTATGCACATTTTCTTCTTTTTTTTTAAGGGAAAAATGGTGGCGTAAGCCAAGGATAACTCCACTTCCTTACAGTATCCTGCGGGTTCCTGTTTAAAATTATAGCTCTAAGAAGTTTAAGTTGAGTGTTTTTATGGGATTTCTGGCTAGGTTTTAATTTTAATTTGGTTTTATAACTTGTATTAAGTTGTTTCCTTTAACTTTCACTAGCTTTGTGTTTAAATAAATGTAAAATGCTTCTATATGTATTTTAATTGATTTAATTGGTTGTATAAAATTATATTTTGTTGTTTTATTTCAGTTTAATTATATTTCTGTTTAGGTTTTACTTATAATTCGTGTTTTAAGGTATTAGTTTGCAAGGAGAAATTGTTTTCTTGAATGTTATTGGTAGCTTGGTTTTTAAATATATGCTTAGTGCTCTTTTTTATTACTTTTTATTAATATATTTATTTATTGTATTTATTTTATATTTATATCTTATTTATTTTGGAGCTGTTAACTATATTTTCATAATTTTTCTGTTAAATTATATTTTTAAGGCTAGGTTTTATTTTAATTTATATTTTTAAGGTTGTATTTAGTCTTGGGAGATGGTTTCCATTTCGGGAAATGTTATTCTCAACGTTTTTACTTTAATAAATAATTAATAAGAAAATTAAATACTAAACAAAAACAATCAAATTATATTTAATTCACTTTCAAGCTAAAACTATATTTCCGTTAATGGTTTTCTTTATAAACTTTTGACTATCAGCAAATAGAATACTAATATTATTATATATACTATATATGTATATACAAATTATTCTGTATTTGCTTAAAGAAAGGGTATTCCCTTCGTTGTTTACACAGCTTTTTACGTCACTTTTTTCGTTCTTTGTTCTGGTGGCAGGCTTTTAAATTTTTTATTTGTCTAGCTGGTCAGCAGCGCATACAAATAGTTGGTAAATAATTAATGCAAATGAATTGCAAAATACTTTTCAAGGTTACTGCACAGGCACGGCCGCACGTTCTCAGGCGTGTCGGGGGGCAAAAGGTAACTCCCTTAAAGTCCGGGAAACTCTTAGCCGACATTAACGCCATAATTAAGACGAATTATCGCGACCAGAAAGGAGCGCGGAAATGTGCACTTCCCCTCATTTGCCTTACGTATTCTTTGCCATTTCCATTGCCATTTTTTTGTTTCCGTTTCCTGTTTTTTTCCCCCCACCGTTATTTATTTTTTTTTTTTTTGCCAGACTGGCATCAATAAACCTGTCTGAGAACTGTCAGTAATAACCATTTAATGTCTGCCCGTGTTCCCATTCAATTTTTAACTCAAAGCTCATAAAAGATTCAGCAGGACTGGCAAACTCCGAGACGCCTGCCAAATACTCCGGAATTATTCGTTATTAATGCATTCAGGCAGGAAAAACACGGCATTCATTGTCCGTCCGAGCGAGCGACAAGCGCTCCCTAAGCCCCCCTGCTCCACCTGTACCCATCTGGATCTGGGTCCTCCATGGGGGATCCTCCATTGAGTCGCGGAATTTGAATAGAACTGGCCATTGCGGGTCACAGGAACGAGCCGGCTTTCCTGCCACTTTCTCCTTTAACTTGGTTCCTCTTTGTAAATCAGAAATGTTAGTCAAATATCCTTTGGAAAATAGGACTGACTCATGATAAGATCTCATTTAAAACGTAACTTCTTTGGTTACAATAAGCAGGATTAGATATAAATGTAATCAGTAATATTAATAACAAATCAACGGTTTAAAAATCTTGTAAAAGAACTATAAGATTATATGTTGCTGTTTCTAAAGTAAAAGTATTTCATAAGCTCATCTTTTAAGTTCCTTAAACAACAGCACTTTCCTTATTTTCAGTATTCTAAACTGCGGATATTTGTCATAAATTGAATTAAACACAACAATTACTAGTAAGTCCTGAAATCATCTTATAACTTTTAATAGAAAGCGGTTTGCCAATGGATTTAGCTGGGAATCCCATTGGACTTTAACAGAGAGGGTGGCATGGAATTTATCCTGGATTTATCTAGCATTCAATTGGGTATTTCCAAGGATTTCTGATGGGATTTGATATTGATCTTCAAACCAATCCAATAAGTATTCTAGAGTGCAGTTTATAACTCAAAATTATCCCATAAACTTGCTCTGAATCTTTTGATAATTTAACTAATCGAATACTTTGATATCTCAATACTAAACTCATCGGGTTTTTAAGGTCTACAAGTGTTAAAAATTATTAAAGAATAGCCTTTACCTCGATAGAATCGCAAGATGATGACATGACAATCTGCAGAAGGAAGGATCATTATTATGATATGATTGCTTTACGTTTTTGATAATATGTAACCAAAAACCTGAATTAGGTTTCTAGCTATGCCAGATTTAAATAAAAATAAGAAACAATGGTTGGGATGTACGTACGCCCTTTTGATAAGTAGTAGAAGTCGAAAGGTTGCCAAGGTAGAAGACAAATAGGCAGAGGTTGGGGTTTATTAATTATAATTCACAAGCTAATTCAAGCTTCAAATTCTATTTATTTTAAGGAGAAAATCGCAGAACATATAAATTTTTAAATGGAATAAATATTCTCTTAGTAAGCAATCTCCCAACGAATTAAGAAAATTCTATTCAGGGTATATAAAAATATAAGAAAGATCTAAAGAAATATATATCTGCTTTAAAAGTTAATATCATTTAAAAAGATCTACAAAATAGTTAATTTATAGCATGCCATTTTGTTGTAAATTAATATATTTGAATTCAAGGTTAACCCAGTTAACTTGTAATGCAATTTGTTTACTTTTTATTAATGGATTCATATAATATTAGTTTGATTTCAGTTAAATATTATCATTTGCTTAATGGATCATATTTAAATTAGGGTTTCTATTAACAGAGTATCAACTGAGTATTCAATTGTAAGCTTTCGATTTCATTTTATGTATTTATTATTAATTAATCTTTAATTATCTTTAAACTATTATGATTTTCATATTTGGCATTGAGTCACAGGGTTTATCTTTTCAAGAATTAATCTGTCCTCTTTAATTTGTATAGTTAGGTGAAAATTAAGAAGTTTTTAATCATTTTACTATCAAAATACTTGTAAAAATACCCAGAAAATTTATTCCCAGGTGAATGGTTTACCTAGGCACTAGGAAAAGATTCTAAATATCATGATTTCTTTGAATTCTTCATATAAAATCTTGCCATACTTAAAACCAGAAGGTATTCCCTTGTTTCCTAGTTATATAGCTTCCAATAGAAACTTCTTTCCTTCCTTTAAAAACTTATTCAGAGTTTATTTAACGAAACTTAATACAGATTGGAAATATAACTCCTATTATTGAACAAATTCTACATCAAAACGGATAATAATGGCAATATTTTGATAATGAAAAGTGTATCTTCTGGAGTGTAGAACAGTTTCAGTATAAAAATCAATGCTTAAGACCTCAAACCCGAAAGGAAATCAATGGTAGAACAGATCCTTATTAGAACAGGACATAAAAACACCAGTTAATACGAGTTTTTGGTTTCCTTAAGAGACAGAAATATGTGTATTTCGAGATTCTTTAAGCTCCTTGTGAAATATTATAGGATTTCCCCATAGATAAATTCCTATTAGATTCAAATGAATACATCTGATCGGAGGATACAAGAAGTAGGAGGCGATCGGAGTTGGTGGTGATCGGAGGAGGGACGAGTTCCCGATCTAAGCCATACTTACAGATGGATTTGGCATGCAGCGCCGCATTTGCTCCGAACTTCGATAGGAGGGACTGTAGCGTCCTGGAAAACAACTGGGCGCTGACATTTTCATTTTATCCGTCGTCGAGTACATCGACATTGTCATGCAGCCGCCGACGAAATCCTCCTCCAGCTTGAACGCCCTGGAGGCGTCGAAAGTGGTTGGCGAGTAAATTTTGAAGCACTTACTGGGACAGCTTCAGCGCGAGTCCTGCATGCAGGACATACAAGTCGGAATCGAAAGAAAAAAAATACAAACGAATAATGCACAACAGTCCCTGAATGACAGTCCCTTTTTGCTTTGCCGCCGGACTGACTGCGTTTGCGTTTCCTCTTTCTTTACTTTCTTTTCTATTTTTTTTCTTGGGCACTGCACTGGATTTTCGCGGATTTTCTTTTTTTTTTTCTTTCTATTTTTTTTTGTTTCAGAACTTTCGGCAATTCTTCGGATTTGTTGGCTTTGCGGCGGTTAGTTTTACGCTTTGAACGCTTTTCAATTTGTGTTTGGTGGACGCGTTTTTTTTGGGAACTGATAAAAAAAGCACAGGAAAAAAATGTTGTTGGCCTGGGCGAGAGCGAAGAATTAAAGCTGAAGAATTGGCCCTGCAGGAGACGCGACTTGGTGTGGTTTTTCCGGCGGTTATTCCGCCCGCAACGCTCGCTGCTTGAGAAACGGTTATAAACGGTTGGGCCTCGGCGCTCGAACTGAGCCAAGCGGGGCTTTTCCGCTTTCCGGCAGCAGTTTCCTGTTTCCTGTTTCCTGTTGCCCGCTGATACTCGCACTTTGTGGGTTTTAGTTTCTTTCTTTTTCGTTTTTTTTTTTTGTTGTTGCTTATTTTTTTCGTTAGGGGAACCTAACTAGCAGCAGTCCGTCGGGTGCCGTAGGAGCTACAGCAGCTACGCCGTACCGTAACGTAACGTACCGCAACGCTTTTACCGCTTTTTATCGAATTTATCGAATTAATCGAACCGCCTGACACCGCCTTCTGTTTATTCCGTGTAACCGCCCCGCCAGCTTTGCGCTCAACTATTGTGGAAACTAAACGGAACACAGATTTCACAACTAGACAAGCGCGCGTGGTGTTGTGATAAAGAATTCTATGATGAGTTTCGCTAACTTCGGAGTTTATTTTCAATGGGGCATGGACGACATGTTTTCATTATTTATCAGCGGGGGCGTGGCCAGCAGCGCCATCGTTTCCCCCTCGCCAGGCGCATCAAAATGGCAGCCATGCCGCCACGCTTATATAATACCAAGAAAGACCCGGGCCCGGACTCAACCGGGCTCTCCCCGCCGCTCTCAGCCCGGCCGAGGGCTCTGTGATTGGCCAGTTCCGGCGACGTCGCAGCGCTGCCGGCGCCTTCGTTCAGCTGGAATTGGGCATCCGGCGGACGTGTCTCTACCTGGCGGCCGCTTCCAAACTTGACGAAGCCAATGCCAAAGCCAAAGCCCAGCGTCTGCGCAGTGGCGCCGGCAGGCTGGCAGTCTCGCAGTCGCAACCCCCGGCTGGACGGTGAGTCCCCCGGCCCCCCTTTGGAAATCCGGAGCATCGCAATGCCCCGCAAACGTCCGGCATATGGCACAATTTCTCCGGGCTGCGTGTTTTCTGTTCTGTCCTTCTTTTTTCCGGAATTTTCTTCCTTTTTTTTTTTGCTTTATTTTGTTGCTCAGAGGGAGGGCTTTTCCGAGAGAGAGCGAGAGAGAGAGAGAGAGAGAGAGCGAGAGAGAGCAGGCGAAGGAGCGAGCGAGAGAAGGCCGCCTCAACAAAAGGCAACACAAAACGCCAACGCGGCCGAACAATGCCAAAACACAGAGAGATGGGCGTACTTTCCTAAGGGTGGTCCTCCTCCCGGCTCCTCCGGCTCCTCCGCCTGCTGCCGCCGCCCGCCGCCCGCTGCTACTCCTGTTTCTGGGGGGGAAAGGGGCCCGGGTAGGCCCCCTTGCTGGCTGAGGCCTAGTTGTTGCAGTGCAACTGTTAAAAGCATGCAGCATTGCAAATCTCCTAAAGGGTGCCTCGCTCCCAAAGGTTAAAGGGTGCTCCCCTCGGAAAAAAATTCAATTTAACAATTTAAAGTGGAAGAATTTGGTTCTTGCAAATAAGAAAATATATTAAATAA
>JAEIIG010013546.1:0-77726 GCA_018904695.1 Drosophila parvula
TACCACAACGACGACAACAACTACTACCACTACAACTACGTGCTCCACAACAACAAGTACCACCACAACGACGACAACAACTACTTGCTCAACAACAACAAGTAGTACTACGACGACGACCACTACTTGCCGCCCTGATGATGTAATAACAACAACTACCAAGTGTCCTGATGTTATTATAACAACAACTACCAAATGCCCTGATGATGTTATAACAACAACTACCAAATGCCCTGATGATGTTATAACAACAACTACCAAATGTCCTGACGATGTGATAACAACAACTACCTTATGCCCTGATGCTACAACGACAGAATGCCCAACTCTAACCAAATCGAAGGCTTTGGCAGCCACTCAATCGAAGCGCAATCCCGTCCGTCGAAATCCCGTGCGCCGTCTTCTGTGGGAGGTTGCCCACCTGGCCGGCATTTCTTCCGCCGGATCCAAGGTCGAACTGGAGGTCTCCTGCTTAGGAAAGCCCGACGGATTCCTAATGGCCTCGCCCAAGAGTTGCAACGACTACTACGTGTGTCGCCACCAGCGCGCCTTGAAGGTCAGCTGCGGCTCAAAATACTTCAACGGGCTAAAGGGTATCTGCGATCTCCCAGAAAACACCAGCTGCATCCAGTCCTAACTGAAGCAAACTAATTAACCTCAATGCCAAAACCACAAACCTGAAAATGTGACGAAAAATAATGGATCGATATTCTGAATAATTGTAACATCACTAATTATACATGCACTTGTAATACAGCAAAAGCTTATAAAAAGCGAATGAAAAAACACGTACATATTCTTTTATTTTTTACAATGTAAACGATAAAGAAGCCTAAAAATAAAAACTCATAAAAATATTTGCGATAAAATGCACCAGAAACCTGTAAGTCTAGATTCTGGGACTTACACGTTTAAATATGCACTAATGTTGGAAGTTTGGTCGTAGCAAAACGGTCACTTCTTGCACAAAGTGATGTGTGGAGCTTTAATTTATATAGATAATGTTAGGCCGACTGGACCTCGAGATGGCCAATTAATAATAGCTAAAATATTTTGAATACGCCTTACTAGTTATTATTAAAAATAACCTTTTTTCAACAATTTTCCATTTCAGCATCACATCAAAAGCGTGTTGAGTTACATCGCATCCAGCATTCCTTGCGACGCACACACACCTACAATTGGAAAAATCCTCACGCACAATGAAAAACGACGTCGTGCGATGGAGCAGGCAGCCAACTAGCAACATCAACATCAGCAACAGCAGCAGAAGCAGCAGCAGCACCAGCGGCACCAACAGCAGCAGATGCAGAAGCAACATTAGTAGCAACAGCCACAAACACAAAAGCAGACGCGACAAATTAAATGCTCGACAATTAGGGCGACATGCTGCCAGAAGTTGTCAGCAGAGGGCTACCACGCAGCAAGAAGAACAACAAACAATCATTGAATGTGATATAGGAAATTTCAATTTCAATTGCAATTTATTCAAAAGTAGTTTTTTAACGCAATGCAAACCGAAACTTAGTGGCAGCATCAACAACAGAAGCAGCAGCACCAGACACTTGGCGAGAACGAAAGCAGCCCTGCTGTTTATTTTGCAATTTAGTGCCGTAGTTTTTTTATGTAATTTTAATGTCGGTTTCGTGGCCGGAAGTGTGGCATCAGCATCACCCTCAGCTCCCTCGGCGCCGCCGCCCCCCGCCTCATCAGCTCAGCCTGCACCGCCGCCGCCACCTCCAGCCGCGTCATCCCTTAAGGTGGATCCATCTGGCCAGTCGCCAGTGCTGCCACCGTACGTTCTCGATTATGAGGCGGGCGGCAGGGCCAAGCTGACGCCGAATAGCGGCAAATACGGCAGTTCAGGGATTTCCGGGAGCAACAACCAGATTGCCGGACACTACACACACACCTGGGCGGTGCACATACCTAATGGCGATAACGGCATGGCCGATGCTGTAGCCAAGGATCACGGTTTCGTCAATTTGGGCAAGGTAAGTGATGGATACTTTTAAATTGAAATTCTCATTAGGATAGCAAAAAAAAAAAACCTTCAAATTATTTACATTTGTATCTACATCTCTGTTTTATGGGGAGACATCATTGTTTTGAGTTTGCCATCGAAATGAACCCATTTCTTTTTCTAAATAGAAGTTCTGGCCAACACCTAAGGCCATGTCTCAGCTCGACTCGTTAGCCAGTTTAGCATATGATTAGAACTCTCCAATGTGAGACTATTAAAAGTTTGCAGCACCCGGAGACCAGAAGCGAAGTTTCTCGTTATGAAAGGAAGCCAGTTGCCATATCGTTCGGTTGATATGGTAGAGCACCGGACAAAGTTTTAGGTGAAAATCGGGGCTCTGGCTTTGCATCCTTTTTCAACTTGCTTGCTTTCTGGGCTTCCCTCTGTCAGTCACTGAAAATATCCGGGGGAAGAGGGAAAAAGTCGGTTGGAAATGCGGGCGCAGGTGTTGCAGCCGGACAAGTTTAATCTGAAAGCATTTCGGACCTGTACTCTCAACTGCTACTTTGATACACACACCTTTGGCTTCTCCTATTTCTGCACTCAAACTCCTGGAACAGACGCGAACCCGCTAAGTGACTGTCAAGTTATCCTGGCAATGGGAATCGCCGGGAGTGTGGCAATGGCCAGCACAAATGGAGCTCAAATCGCCTTGTAATGGCATCGTTTGCGATAAAACAAGGCAGGCAGCTGGATGGACGGGGCAGAGGTTGCCCTAAGTATGGATTTACAGATGCCTGTAGTGAAGAACACTGGCAGAAATGTAAGCTCTTAAAATAAGTTTAAATAGGGTTCAAAGTTAGAGGCTAAAGATCAATTTCAATTGCTACCTAAAAGCTCTTATAAAAACGTATTTATTATATTCCAAAAGGCTTGCTGGTAATATATTTTCTTTTGTTACAAACTCTGAAAAGAATAAATCTCCGACAGTGTAAGAGCAACAAATACCGAGCGCCGGCAGTCGATGGTACATTTGAAAGTAAAATGCATTTCGCACAGTTATTTTTGCGGCTGCCAAGGGTTAAGTCCCACCCGCTCGCTATCTGAGCTCCAAATGGAGTTCGGCATTTGGGTTTTTCAATTGAGGAATGCCGGCACGCAGGTGCCCGGATGCCACGAAAAGCTCAACTGTGTCGATTTCCATTATACGGACCCCCTCTTTGCGAAAGCGCCCCAAAGGAGACTTAAGTAGCCTTCGTGTCCGTGGAAATTAGTATCACTCACAATGCTCCGTTGACTTAATTGGCAGAAACAAAAAGCGGAAAATTCAATTTATGGCGGCGCGCACACACAAAACTTTTGTTAGCACTCTGAACTAGTTGGAAGTCGGGAATTTCTCCGCCGGAAAACGTAACGGGGAGGCGGGGTAAACGGAGAATGGCAGATGGCCGGACCCGGGCCGCGAAAGTTAATTGAAAATTAATTTTAAATGGCATTGTTAAAATGAATCCAACTTAAGGCCGACCTGAATGCGAACAGACACCGGCCCTCGACTCTCTCTCCTCAACACTCTCTGCGAATGAAATGTGCCATTTTGCATAATTAGATGACGCCCAAAACGGCTGTAAAACTGTAATGAGTTGAGCGCCCGACGGAAGTGGAAATGAATCCTAGACTGTCCGCTTTACTTACGTTTATTAATTGCCAACTTGATTGCTGGCTGAATGAAAAATGAATGAGTCGCTTGTGAAACACTTGGAAGTGTCTAGTTGAAGTTAAACGATCAACGAAAGAATAGTAGCAAGTTGCATTAGAAATACTAATTGCTTATATTAAATAAAAATTAATATGTACAAATTACACAGCTAGAAAACATTTCTCAATATTGTGGCTCAGGAAATACTTCCCCTAAATCATTCGATATTGCTTTGAAAAAGTAATTTGTTTGGCAAAAACTTTATAAGAAACTTGATGTATTTCCGCCCCTAAATCACCCCCAAATTGCTTCATATATCAAGGATATTACACAAAAAGTGAGCTGGCTTGAGCGGCTTCCTCACCTTTCCAATTGAAATTAAACGCTTTGGCTAACCCTTTCAACCTGAACCTGTTCCGCTTTGCCACATTCGACACGAACTTGGCGAACCCCTTGAACTTTGCGCCTCCCAGAAGCAGCAGCAAAACATTTGAAACATAACTCGTCGAAAGTGTTGCCAAACATTTCTCACTTGTTCGTGTTCGTTTCTGTTTCTGCTTCAGATGTTGTAATTTTTTGTGGAGGAGTCCGTTGCCTCCTGGCTGCCTCCTGGCTTTTCCAACCCCTGACTCTGACAAGTGTTAAAAACTAAAAACTAAACTCACTCTGCTGCCAAACAAGTTACGAGGAGGGTCCAAACAGCAGCAAAAACAATTAATAAAAGCATAAAGATGAAGTAGTAGGATGCGGTACTTTTTGCCATTTTCCCCGTAACTGCTAGAATTTTGGCGAATTGCAACTGCAACTTCCCGGACTCGTATTCCGTATTCCCTATACCGTATTCCGCAGTATTTCGTATTTGTTTGTTTGTTTTTCTGGGGGAGGAGGGCGTAGTGACAAGTTCTGGAACATCAACGAATTCGGTGTGTCAGAAGTTTTAATGAAAACGATGCTCTATGCTCTGTATACCGCGCTGATTCTCCAGCTAGTTTCTTAGCTTTCTTGGCCCATCAAGTTTTCAGCACGGCAAAGTTTCCTGGCACCGAAATTATTATGATAAAATAGAGAAACAAAGTTTGCTGGACAACGGCAGATATATATGTACTATATTTGCAATGTTAAACTGCGAAAATGAAGAGGAAACCTTATTAGCTGCACTTCTAATTTCGTTTCCCTGTCCGCTAATCAAGGAAATTATATTAAAAGGGCAGTGGAAGTGATGGAAAATGGTTGGAATTTATATTGTTTTTATTTTGAATGTGTTTTGGTGCAAATTTTGCTAGTAGGGAAGCCATTTTTGGTTTTAATTTAAGTCTGTGGCTGTTAAAAAGAAGGAAATGTTCTAAAAAATGTTCAAGAAAATTTGTCAATACTTTCTGACATACTATTAATGATACAAAATGAAAACGAAAGCCAGATTGTATATAGAAATTATAGTTGATAATTATCACATACTCTACGGGTTGCACAAACGCATAGAAAAGCTTATTAACAACACTTTTAATTTCGTTTGCATTTGTTCTAATCCAGCAGCGATTGCACTAAGCAAACAGTTTTAAAATTATACAATTTCCTAGAATACGTATATAAAGAAGACACCTTGATAAGGAGTCCTTTTAGCAGGTCCTTCACTTTGCTGCTGTTTGTCATTTGCTTATCGGGACTTTAGTTTTCCGGTCCCGCCTTCATTTCATTTTTCCCATTTCTGGGCCCATTGTTCCGCCTTTTGTACAGCAGCGTCATTTACATAACACTCACTCTTTGTCCGCCCGCTGCAGCTTCTTGGCTTGCCGGCATCGTCCTTCGTCCTTCTTAAGCTTCTATTGTCTTCGTTGGCTCTCTGGACGGCAGCTGATAAATGTTATCCCTCGGCCTCGGCCTCTCATCAATTTAATTGGAACGGAGGCGAGAGCTTTTACCTACCTCTCCTCACTTAACTTATTTGCCTTTTCAGGATGATTTTTGCTGTTTTAATTAATTTGCCACTTTCTTGGGCCAATTGGATTATTGATCGATCGTCAGAAGGCAGGCAGACAGGCAGGCAGGCAGGGAAGCAAGCAGATTGATTGATTTTGTGTGCCTTTTTGCCTGCGGTTGCATCGCACACTTATTGCATTCACGTAATTAAAATCACTGGCAGCCCAGCCCGGCTGTCCTTCGAGGGGACATTCATTTTCCACCTGGCAGCCTTTTGCACTTAATTCCCTACTGCGGGGTCTCCCATCTTTGACAAAGGTCAACGGCTCATTAATGAGGTCCTGTCGGAAATCGGAATCCGGGTCCAAAGACCCCGACACGCGTATCCCATAAACCTCAAGTTTGTGTTGTGTCTCTCTGACCCCGTTTTTCCTTGATTCTTTTATTTTGGTCTCAGGGGAAATGTATGCAAGAAAAAAAGGTAAACTTTTCAATAGGGCTTAATTGGTTAACAATTTGACAAGTTGTCGGGCACTAAGGTGACACATTCGCTAAAAGGGTTTTAGGGCCCAGACTCCGGGGTTCCTATTAAGCCGGGCGGCAGCCAGAATTTGTCGACATTTTTATTAATTAGTTCTCGGAAATATATTGAAGAATAAGATGGTTAAAAAGAAAGCAAACATTTATCTAAATGAAAATTTAACGAGCTTTCCTTTTTTGACTTGGTGTAGATCTAGAAGAAGTTGGGTCACAGGACTTTATTTTTAAAGGTTCAAGAGCAATATTGTTTAAGGAAGTTTAATTCATTTTAATTAAAGCTTAGCTTTAACCCAAAATCAAACCACAATTTCAAGCAACAAACACATCGTTTAAATTAGACATTTCGTCACAGAAATAATATATATTTAAATATGTTCATATTAATTACATTATTTACTAATCAAAGCTCAAGAATTTAGGCTCAACCCACCTAGGATAACTACTTTCCGCGAAAACTACTTTCTCTTAAAACGATTATCTTTTTATAGGTCCGCGGGACCGCGGACCAACCTTATACATTAAATCCAGCTATGTACATATGTCATAGTTTGCCAAATTGCATTTATAAATTTAACCGAGGAAGTTAAGCAGTTCGAGCTCAACTTTTAACCCCAGTTGACAAATTTTCCAAATATTTTTTTGCACTTTGCATGTGGAGGAGAACTTTTTCTGCCAACGTTAAATACTGTAGATGTGTGTGTGTCTGGGTAAGGATATTTTTGTATTTGTGTACACACATATTAGCAGGCATTATTGTGTGCGTGGTTGCGTGTCCTTTGTTCGGATTTGGCGTGGCTGTAAGGCGGATATCGTTGATAAATTTTAAGTCAGAAACTCGGAAAATATTTATGACTTAACTTTTGTTTAGTAACAAGGCAACACGCAGGCCAACTCTGCTCATATGTAGATATCTCTGTTCACCCCCCGGCCCCCTGACAGGATATCACAATTGTCACAGAACTTTGGATCCCTATGCAAATAGCAAAAAGGCTGCAATGGGGGGCTGGAGCCGGGCCCGGGGTTGTTCATTCATTTGCCGCACACTGACAAACTGTGTGTTGGGTTGGGGAACTTGTACAACTTTAATCACATAACATTGAAGGGAATGCCAGAAAGTTTGCATAATTTTCAGCTTTTTCGCCATTGATCCTGGAGACTTGTCCAACTTTTTGGCACAGTGGGAGTGGAGCACTTCGCTCCTAATTGAATATGTAAACCCGAAATGCGATTGAGTGTGAAATGAGCGAATCGATCCAAGTAACTGAAACCGAATTTATCCTCGTCCATATACACCCCACGTATCCTTGGCGCAAAGTTTCGCAGACGCAATCGAACAGACAAGTTGCCGGGTAACACATACATACATTCCACTTCTCCCTTTTTGTTGCGTCGAGTGAAATTAAGTTTAGTACTTTTGTGCCGCAAATGAATCAATGACTGAACCAGCCACCAGCAGTGAGTGCCGAATGAATGGATGCCGCTGGCACCGGCTCCTCCTCCTTCTCCTCCTCCTCCTGCTGCTGCTGTGTGGAAACTTTTTGTGCATTTGCCAATGCTGCGAAAAAGTTCACTCGAATAGAGAGCTAATAAATATTTCGGCAATGAATTGGCAACTTTTTGGCCAGAAATTTGCATCGACCCCGATTCAATTGGCCCGAAAAGAGCTGTTCGTGAAAAGTGACCCATTGTCTGGCACTCTCGATTCTGGCCTTTAAAGATGACCAAACTTGCATACAATTTAAGCACCTGACCTGTTTGGCTGCCTGCAAGGAGCAACTTTGTTGGGTAATGGTGATGAAGCTGATGTTTATGCCCCACGACAGGCTGTTAAATTAATTAGCTAAATTTATGGGACAGGCGCGTAGGAGCGTTTGAGTAACGAGACCTTGTTATCGTGCTAATTTTTCACTTTTACATAATTGAAGAGAGAGTAGGTTGAGACCTTAAAAAAAATTGTATATCTTTGAGGTACATAAATTTGCTGAAATTTAAGTGAATGATTTATTTTATTACGTATAAAAGACACCATAAAAATGCAAGTGCAAAACAAATGCTGTACTCATCTTGTTATTAAAAAGTTTTGATTCGGCTTGTTCATATTTACGCTTTTTTTGTTGTCTGAGATATATATATTTTTAAGAAAGTTTAACTTGAATGTTAGCGGTATAACCATATAAACGGATGTACTTAAAACATTTTTAATTTTAAATACATATTATAGGTTTTTTCAATATATAAATTAGCATATTCTCTAAGGCTTACAATAATTCATAAATAATATTGTAATTTCCCCACTTTTCCTGCAATTTTGCGCGGCTGTTGTCGAACGCCTTAGCCTGGCTTAAATTTAACCCAAGTAGCCGCTTTTCTGCTAAGACGAATTTCCCTCGAAATATTTCGGATCCCTTAGCTATGCACGAACTGCATAAATATTATAGATTTCCTCTCCACCAAAAGTTCAATCATCTCGTTCATCATCAACTGGGAAGGGAGCACTTCACTTGACTGAACTGACCCGCCTCAAAGGAAAGTTTACTCTTTCGCACTTCTCGCACCCCGATCCGCCCCGCCCATTACAAATCATTTTTATTTTCCATGGCTTTTTTTTACCATATTTTAATGCATATTTTGGGGCATCTCTTTTGGGTTTCCTATTTCGTTTCCCACTTTTTTCTTTTCCAGGGGGGGCATTAACAAGAAATCGCCAACAAAACATGAATAACGAGACGGAGAAGTTTGGAAAAACGTTGCGTAAAAAGTTTTTCCAGCTCCGCTCCTTTGTTGTTGCTGCTGTTGTTGTTAACGCCCAATCGCATCGTGTTTGCTTAGCTTATCTTTTTGGGTTGCTGACAGTTTTTTGTTCTCGCAGCTCCTTAGGAAAAGCTGTGGCGAAAATGTGAAAATAAAAATATTTGTAAATAGAAATCTAAAGGAGACAAGCCAAAGTAAACGGGCGTTTTTCGCCCCGGCTTAGCCACGCCTCTTACTTAGGCTTTTTGCCCCCGAAAAATGCTTTCACCATGGGCTGTATGCCTCATCCTTTCTCACTTACGTATGCAGGCTAAAAATCATTAGAGAATCGCGCTTTCCCTTTGTCCGATTGTGAGTTTTCTTTTTGTTGTCCTTTCTTTTTCTTTTTTTTTTGTTGTCTTGCCGCCTGGACACGCCCTGCCTTTTCTCTCGATGATCTCCTCCCTTTTGCTGTACGGCAATTGGCGTTTGAGCCTCAGTCGAGTGGAAAATTGCTAATGGCCAAGCCAGAAGCTTTGCAACCGAAAAAGAATTTGAAAAAGCAAATAAAAACCCAAACTGCGACTTCTGGTACATGGCCGCTGTGATTTTAATTAAAAGTCGCCGGCCAAGTCACAGTCACAGGACAATCGACGTTGGCCAAAAGTCAAAGTTGACTTGATTTTAGGGTCCCTTTAATTGCCCTTCGAAAGCGGGCAATAAAAATGAAAAATGAAAAAAAAAGTGCAAAAGCGAAACTCGTAAATTTATACATTGCTCAATCAAGTGTTATTGAGGTGGGTGGGGGCCGGGAGAAGGCTTGGGGAAATCACTGTAAATATTTCCCCAGCATAAATATTGAAAATTTTCCGCTTTCTGTGTATTGTATTTCGCCCTTTTCCACCAATAGAGCTTAGCCAAACAAATCGTTAACGATTGCACTCAGTTTCGGCGTGGTGAGTTCGATGGCGGCGAGGCGGTGAATCTGAATCAAATCAACACTTTCCGCTTGATTAGTCCAATATGGAAATATTGATATTTGACCGCTGACAGTTTTGGGGGCAATTATGAAATATTGTTGAAATATTTGGAAAGAGGCTTTGTTTGCATTCCTGCGAGGATATGAAAAACAAAGGGAATTAAATTAAAAATAATTTAAAACTTGACTCCTACTTGTGCATAATTTTATAAACCCACTAGGATCATTAAGCTTTATATATTTTTTATTAATTTTGTATTTAGCATATAAAAAACGCGCACGCATGACAAGTGGAGTTTTCTTCATTTCCTGTTCAAGTTTTGAATGGAAATAAAAAAGGGTTAATGGTATTGGAACCTGTAATATTATTATTCCATAATGCAATTAAAGTATTTAATACTTATGTTTATTTTTAAATTTTTTTTATTACTATTAACACTGTTTTTCCGTCCCACATTGCGTATACTTTATATAAAATTACTAATACGCCCGATGGGTACATTCACTTGCGCCAGTTTTTCTGGTAATTGACGGGGCGTTAAATCTGATTAGAAAACGAACATTTATCTCTTTTTATGTGTGCTGTTGTCCTGTCTGTCTGTGTGTTTCTGAGTTTAATTGCTGCTTACCTCTTTCCAATGTCACAATAAATTATTGATCATCCCGTTGACCTGCTCACTCCTCCCCCTCATCCACTTGGTCCGCATGCGAAATGACATTTTGAGTTATTAGAGTCGCATTCATATATCATTGCGTTGCTTGCGGGAATGGATTGGCATTTTAATTGCCACGGACACATTCAAGTGCTTGCTTAATGGCCCAAATTGTTGAGAAATGCATGATTTAGTTGCATTTTAAATGACAAACTTGAAAAACTTAAGTGGAAAATTAATTGCCACATAAAGAATGGCAACTATTTTATCCCAAAGTATTCAAATTTAAGTCTTATCTTTAACGAGCCTTTATTTAACTCCTCCCAAAGAAAATCAAAGTGTCAACTACTATTTCTAGCACCTGAAAAGTTAAACATTGAATATCAAAAATGTATATATTGATATTTTTAGAGCCATGGTTATTTTTTGATGGCGCTTTTATGCTGCCAATCTTTTGTTGCCATTTGAGTTGCAATTTTAATAAACCTGGGGAGCAGTTTCGATACCGAAATCACTTTTTGGCACTTACTCCATTTTTGTTTTCGTCACTTGTTCATTTTGATACATTTTTAATTAACTTGATGAAAGCGTTTGCTAGTTGACAGAGTGACTATAAATCTGGCAGCGATTATTCCTTTGTGCTGGCCAAAAAACCCCCCAAAACAGCTCCTCGGAAACTTTGTCCTCGTCATGATTTGGCATGCATTCAAAAAGTTTTGCACGATGCAAAAGCATTTTGTTTTGCCTGCGCAGCCGGCTGACATTGAAAAAAGGACGCAGCGAAAAACGGATGGCAATCAACGCTGCAATTATGTGTGAGTGTGCACCAGCTGTAACCAGGCTGGTGTTGTGCAAGCTTCTATATATTTGTATGTATGTGTGTGTGGTGTGAGTGTGTGTGCAAGTCCTGGCGCCTGTGTATTGAACTTGCCGCTGACCTTAGCCTGCTTTCCAGCCGCATTTCCTTTTGCTTAGTCATTTTGGCACTAGAGCTACGGGACGACAACATGCCAAAACAGAACAAGGCCACACTAATTGTGGAAATTTATTTATATTCAAAATAATTTCTAGAAGCGTTGATTATCTACTGATCTAAGTTATTTTTATTTAATAAATATAACAAGAAATTTAACTGCATATATTAATTAATAAATGAATGTTATTCACCGAAGTTCAACTGTAGTTACACAAATAAATGCTTGGCAAATGTGTTGCATATTTTTAGGCTCCACTCGCCCCACCCTTCCACCCAGCCCTCGTTCATGGCCACACACGGCCTGAGCTTTAGCCATAGCTTTATGGTATATCCATATATGTATATATATAGCTTTGGCTCTTGCTATATAGTCGGGTAGCTCAGCGTCATCAGCGTCATCACATCGGCTTCAAAGTCGCGTTCAACGTCAAGTGGCCCACTCGGCATTCCACTTGAAGCGTAATGAAAGCATTTTTGCCACTAACACATGTGAAGGGCCTGGTCCGGACTCGGGGCAGGGACAGGGACAGGGACAAGCACTTGCTTAGCTTTAGTGTATGTATGTATGTATGTGCGACATCGGATTGACACTTGTCAGAATCATTTCTGTCTACACTATGAGGGGGGGAAAATGTAACCCAAAGATTATCAGATGCGGGGGCGACACAAAAAAAAAGGCAGCAAAATTAGCCGAAGGGCACAATATTAAGAGGATTTTCCCTCTGCTTTCTGTTACTGCTGCTTAACTTGATTACACAAAGTTCGAGATCTGTAATTCCATTAAGATTTCCGTCTCATTGCACAGCAGCAGCACCAGTCAAGTTCATTTATATCCACAGAATGTGCTGGTGGTTGTGTGCCACCTGGCTGCCCGAGAACAATAAAACACATTAACACCTATTAGAGGGTTGTAACGGGGTGAACGGGGGTCGAAGAAGTCCTGGCCATTGTGCAAATGGGAACATAAATAAAAGCGACTGTCTGCCAAGTTATGAATAATAATGACAACAACAACAATGAAGGCGACAGAGAGACAGAAAGAGAGGGAGCTGGCTGGCAGGCTAAGGCTAAACTGCTTTAGCTATGTACAGGTGAGGGTCGAATAATAGTGGTTATGAACATATTATCAGGGATTCCTAATTTTACGCATCCCTTCTTGAACATTGGTCCTTCGAGCCGGATCTTTAAATTACTTACTAGAGGTTGGAGAATTTCTTACTCTCCTTCTAGTCTTCGTAATGTGTAATAAATTAAAATAAATTAAATACAAATTCAACCGTATTCTGTATTTAGGTTTTATATAGTTTAAAAAGTTTTTTTTGCCTTATTTATATTTAAAAAAAAGTCTAGGTTCCCAATATATTTACCACAACTGTGCTGTACTCCATGCATGTGTGTGTGTAATGGTAATTAAGGATTTGGTCCTTGCCAAGGCAGAGTCCAGTTAAAATGGCTCGCCCCTTTGGGCCATTTTTATGGTCATTGTGCAATGGAATGGAAGGGCAAAAGCAAAGCGTACACACAATAAAAAAAAAAAATATAGAAGCTGGCCCAGACAAAACCGCACCTGGCCCTTACCTGGCTTAGGGAGAACAGGACATGGCCTTAGATAAGACCATGTTCCTGTGTGTGTGTTTACAAATCTCTGCGCTAATTAAAAGTCATTAGAGCGTGGTATAATTGCATTTAAACAGAATCCCATTCCACCCCACAGTTTAGACATCGTATAAATCTGTTAGAGCTTTAAGTTGAGCCACGTCGATTAATATGGCCTTAATCTAATTACTTGTTTCCTTTCTTCTTTGCAGGTAAGCAAAAAAAAAAAAACAGAACCCGCAGAACATGAAATGTGTAAGTACGAGCTCCATCTAATGCAAATCCAACTAATGAAGCCCGGACACAAAGTTCAAAAAAGAGCAATTTGGCGTCACATGAATATTTGAGAAGCGTGTTTCATTAGCACTTAAGCCGCTTGAGCCTGTGTCCCGTGTCCTGTGTCTCCGCGGTGCGGTTTCCATAAAATATTAATCTTTTTCGAGCCGCATTTCGGATGCAAATGCAAAGCGAATGAATAAATGATAGTCGAGTGTGCGAATTATTAGGGTGAATTCGGCGCACTAAGTGTTTGCCCGAAAGTTGCGAGGCAACTCAATCGAATAGCGCTGTTCGCTTCTTCATAAATTTCTGGCTCATGAAATATGCAAGTGCCAAGCTGGCATGAAAATGGCGGAGCTTCCGCTGCAACCGCTCATCCAGCCCTGTCCTGTCCTGTCCTGTGCTGTCCCGTCCAGTCCAGTCGCCGCCCTGCCTTATCCTATTATATCCGGCCAAGTTCTTTTAATACCCTAGCACTCGAAGAGGACAAGGGTATATTGAGCTGGAGCTTAGTTAGAACTAAAGAAGTTTGTCATGAATCGATATACATCTATCGTTTCATTAAGTTATCGAACAATTCGAATATCTATCTGAGCACCAATGGCATATCAAACTTATAATCATAACTATGTAGGAAGACAGTTCTGATATTTATGAAATGAAATGAGTTTTATATTTAACCATAAATCTTTAAAATATTAATATATAATATCGATAATATTGAGAGAGCGATGCTTTTTCATCGATAAATTTCGATATTGATTATCCTTTCAATCACAACATCATTTCCTACCTATTTTTTTTTTTTGCCCTTTATTGGGTATGTCTACTAGGTATTTAATAGTCTTAACTGGCAACCTTAGCATTTCTTCATATTTTTCAGAATTCTCCCTTCTGCTGTCTCTTTCACCATTCTCCCGCTGTTTTGTTTAAATTGTCAGTTTGCACACAAAACGCCGTAGTTCCGGCCAGTGTTCATTTCGCTGACTTGGCCTGCAAATTACAGCCAACTTTTGTTCTCTGCCACCATCATCCTAGCTACCATTTTTTTTTTTTGTACGCACCAGCTCCGTTTGGCTATTTAAACTCGTTTGAAATATCTTTCCTGTTCATATTTCATTGCAAATATTTTCCAACAATTTTTTAATAAACCCGGCTAGGTGGGAGAGATGATTTGTCTGGGTGCTCCGCCTCTGATGGAGCTAAATGCTTTGCATTTTTGTTTACTTTAGATTGTTTTCGCTGGGGAATTTCTGATCGCTGTGGTTTTATAGTTTTTCATCGGGGAGATATATTTAATATTCTAAAGCTTGATGATTGATTTAGTTATTTGGCTTGTATTTGTTTTATTTCTTTGAGTTGAATAAATATCAGGTTATTTAACTGCATTGTTTAATTACACATATTTTCCATGCTTTAAAATAAATGTTTTCTAGAGGAATTTATTTTGTTTTAATTCTTTTTATATTTCCTTTGTACTTTGACTTAAAAATATAAACTATTGTATACATTTTCCAATGTATTTCTCCTTTTGAATAATATATTCAATGTTTTTCTTCATTCAAATGAAATCCCTATTGTTACCAATTTTTCTGTTCTTGATGTTTAGCTTTTCTTTTCATTTTCTTCCACAAATGTGCCAGTATATATTAATTACTTTGAGTATTTTTTTAATGAAATATTCCAAATACATCTTCAGAAATTCGACGAGGAAATCTTGCTTTATTACGCATACGCCACGTGTCTTCCACATCAAAGTGATGCCATACTTTTCCCAATGAATCCTTGCCAGCACACGCGTCTCGCAACACTTTATTATTTATTGCCATAATCATTTTAATGGCAACAAGCCGAGGGTGGGCCGGAAGGCAGCACGATAATCACATTTATTAACATCTTAACTTAATCAGCAGGGGGTGGCCCCAAACGCCTTTTGATGTACGCCGAAAGTGTCCTAATCAGTCAGGTGTTGTCAACTCACTCACTTTGCGTTGCTGTTATTGTTGTTGCCAAGTAACAAACAGACAAACAAACATTTTAATTCAAATTTTATTCACTCGGTTTGCAACACACACACACACACACACACATCCTTCCACTCGGTTAACTGTAATAATTTTCGCCGAAAACAACATGTGTTGGCAATTTTCTGAGCTTTTCCGTCTTCTACGACACAATCCGGATTGTCATGTTGTCTTGTCGTTTCATTTCACTGCCGCCGATAAGAAAGTTTTCCAGTGCTGAGAAAATTTAAAAGGTCTCAGAGTGAAAAATAAAATGAAATATATATCTTATCCGATCCGAGCTTCCTACAAAGTCATCCATCATTTTGTGGTTCCATGAGCTGGCCCCAGACAACCACTAAACGTACGAAACATGGCTCATTTAATTGAAACAAATGCGTGCTGCGTATCAATTGAAGCCCACATGGATGTGTCTCTGTGTGTGGGACGACAACTAAGGAGCAATAAAAACTAAATGACAACAAAATGGGTTGAGCTCTTGTATAGCACCATTTACTAAAAATGAGCAACAGGGATGGCAATCGTTCCAGGTGCCCCGACAGTAACAAAAAAAAAATACAAGAGAGGATATAAAAAATAAACAAACATGTATCAACAACGAGCATGTTCTATTTGCCTCCCCCAGATGTTGTGGCAAGTGATATTAAAATCCATGTAAATTACACACAATCATCATAATGCCTACGTCGGCATGTATGTGCGCTTGTGTGGTGCCGTGTAGTGTGTGCCATAAAGTGACACCCAACACGAGAATTCCGTCGGACCTTTTATGGCCTGACCACAACGCCAACGTTTGACACACTCGTTACAATAGATATAATGCGGCAGATAGTCGTATATAATGCCGCAGATAATGCCAGCGACGTGCTCTCTGAAGTGCAAGTGTACCGGCAGCATAGATACTATATATACTATATATTGCAATCATAGATTAGAGGATGCCGTAATGGAGAATAAAGTCAACGAAATTGGATAGACGCGATTAGATCATAAGTACAACAGATATGATTTTCACATCCTGTCAATAATAACAATTAAATGGTTCTTATACCATGCATGGCCTAGCTTGATGTTCTCAGATATCTAAGATCATATAACGACAAGGGATTTATAGAGCACTTTTGTACTTATAGTCTTCTTCGCTCGATATTATCTCTTATTTTAGTAAATAAAATCCAAATCCTTATGGTATTTTGCTTTTATTTATTCATTCAACTCTGATAGCCACCTGAGAAAGGTGTGGAGTACGATGGTTGCTTATTATTGCTGCTGCCAGTTTGGGTATACCAAATGCTCGGGGGTTTCTGGGCAGAAATCACGCCAGATTCACCGGTAGGACCACGGGGACCGCGTGGTCCTGTGGGTCCAGTAGGTCCTCGTGGTCCCGGCGGACCGGGTGGTCCAGGAGGTCCGGGAACTGCCACTGGAACCTGTATGTAAGTTGGGCCGGAAAGTGTTTCCTCCTTCTCAGAGGCCATAGACTCACTGGCCAAATTCACATTGGTGGGCAGCAGATTGAAGTTGGGCCATTGGAGTTGGGAATTCAGTTGGGAGTTCGAAATACCCTGCTGACCCTGGACATTGAAGCCGAGCTGATAACGAGGCACTACCACAATGGGAAGGGCATTGGCCTGACTCTGGCTGAGACCGCTCTTGGAGAGGATCGAGGGACCAAAGGCCACGGGATAGGCCGCCATCTGTGGCACCACATAATTGACATTCTTGTCATTCACCATGGGTATGGAATTCGAATAGAGATAATCGGGTATCTTGCGACTATCCTTGGGCTCAACCGGCTCTGAATCGTCCGCTTCCTCTCTGATTTGCGGCTCCTGGAAGGTGGGCTCCTGGTCATCAGATCTGGCTGTGGCTTCGCCCGGGGAATATATTAGTATTTGGGGACCCTGTGGCTCCTCCAAATCCACTTCGGCAGCTCGTCCGGAGCCCACAACTCGCCGGAGATTGGGTATACGCGACTGAGTGGCGCAAATGAGGCCCAAGATCACTGAAAATAATCAATATTAGTTCGAAGTGCCTTGTGGTTTGGTTTTCTTTTCTTAACTTACTAAGTATTTGCACTCCGCGGTTCATGTTGGCTGACTGTTGACTTTTGTCTTTTTGCCAACCGCTTTTATACCCAAGACTTTGACTTCGATAAGATCTGATACCTGAGAACCTTTCTTCTGCGAAATGGTCACTCAACTGGTTTCCATTACGGTTGTAATCAATTTAAACTGCCCAATTTAATTGGGTCAACTAGCTAAACTGGTTGGAGTTATCAAAAGATCTCGGGCCATGACGCATTGGGTGTGGTTTTGGCCAAAAGAACGCTGATAGAAGGGCAGTCGTTTTTTTGTGGGCGCTGTGATAAATTACAATGGTTAAGGTTACATATTTTATCAATGTCAGTGAATAAGTTTAAGTTCTTGAGAAGATTAAATGTTTTACATGTTTTCTTTTTAGTTTATGTTGATTGTTTATGTTATAAAAAGGTGGATACAAATATTTTAGTCATTAGTAATCTTGTAATCAATTTCTTTAACTACATTATTTTGGTGTATTTATCTTTCTTTGTAAATAAGTAAAACCCATATAGAACCATAAATAACTTTGTCACCTGAGTTGTCTAAATGATTTCCTTTTAAATCGCTCATCTTTAAACTCGGTTCGAAACATGATTTTTGGGTTATAAAAATAGATTTGGTTCTCCTTAGATACCATAAATAACGACTGCATCCCCTGCCATTTGATGCTTTAGCATTTCCTACTTTAAAAAACATTCATTTTCATCAGTCGGACATATGGACTAGCATAGAAACACACATATAATAAAATGCAATAAATATATATGCAGAAACTATATATGTGCACATATATAGTGAAATAGTTTGTCGCACGAGAACGAAATTGAAAGTTCAAAACGAAATATGTACTCTTTTTTTGGAATAGAAACCAGGCAGGGGTTTAATTGAATTAAATCAGAGCTGAACGCTGAATGCTGAGCTGCCCAGAGAACTGGGAAAAGGGGTCGCCTGGTGATGTTTGCTGGCGATCCGATTGAATTGAAGCACCCGCATCCGCATTTGGGGTGGAACTATCATCATCATCAGCACCAGCAACAGCATCAGCACCATCAGTCTCTGGATACTTAGATCTCCGGATCTGTGGATCGGTTTCGATTCGAACGCTAGAAGCAGTTGAGCCAGTTGCGCCGTGGCGAGCGCTTCGTTGGCGGCTCCCGAGCGAAAGGATTGTCGTTACTCGCGACGTCCTGAAATCGCGACGGGAAAATATTATTATTAAAAAAAAAACACATATACGATGAGGTGGCTATGTCTGGTGCTGGCACTGCTTCTGCCAGCCAGTTACCAACTGGCCACAAACTCCGGGAATGGTCAGTTGCGACGCCTCTGGTTGCAGGATCATTGCAGTGCCGGAATTTGCACTAACGTGGAGATCGGACGCAGTGATTTTGTGATCTTGTCGCAGGCTCCCATCGCCGGAACGACGATGCTCACCTTCATCAATTCGAGCATCGCCAAGATTCCGCATCTGCTGTTCGACACGTTTCCGGACCTCCAGATTCTGCGCATGGAGAACTGTTCGCTGGAGACGTTCGAGAAGCCGCAGTTCGAGGGAGCCAGCAACCTGATGAGCCTGTTCCTCGGCCACAATCGCCTCAAGGATATACCCAAGAATATATTCTTGGGTGCCGACAATTTGGCCACCTTGCACCTGGAATCGAACCAGCTAAAGCAGTTGGTTAACAACAGTTTCCATGCCCTGAAGGAGGTAAAGGAGCTGTCTTTGGCGGACAATCAGGTGGAGCAGCTCTCGCTGGGCGTCTTCAGCGGAATGCGGAAGTTGCAGGATCTGAATTTGGCTGGCAATCGATTGGAGGCCCTGCCTCGAGGAATTTTTGACCGGAACTTGAACCTAACACAACTGAACTTGGCCAGGAATCGATTTACTGCCTTCGAGTCGGAGCTGCTGAAGATGCAGTCTCTGCTGACACATCTGGATATTTCCGGGAATATTCTGCAAGAGCTCACCCTGAACTTCAGTTCTCTGGACGTGGCCGTGGTCCACAGCTGCGACTTGCGGAGACTGACCGTGTATGGAGTGATTCGTGAACTGGATTTGCATAATAATTCGCTAAGGGAAATGCCGCACATTCCCCAGGCTGGGAATGTGAGCAGCTTGGACTTGTCGCACAATCCCCTGGGCAATCTCCAGGGTAATCCCCTGAGAAGATTCACTTCGCTGCTGCGCCTAAACCTTTCTGCCACGAATGCCCACGAGCTGCCGGAGGGAGTGTTCAAGAAACAGGGTCACCTGCAAATGCTGGACATATCCGGGAACTCGATTTACTCCCTGAAGATCACCATCTTTGACAGCCTGAAGGAACTGCAGTATTTCTACTTTCAGCAGAACAACTGGAATTGCGATTTCCTGCAGCTCCTTATGAGCTCCTTTGTGAAGCGTCGCGATATATCCTTCATGGAGGACATCACAGCTCCCGAGTTGGTCGACGATTATGTGGATGGCATCGCCTGTTGGTACGAGAGCGACAAGCAGTCGAAGAAATGCGAATCTGGTGGATCGGATGCTGCCATGGAACTATCGGTGGTGCGCAATGAGATCAAGACCTTCACCGAATTGGTGGAGAAGAAGTTCGTCAAGGTTTATCGTATGCTGGAAGAAATGAAAATGAAACTATAAAAGGGGATTACCCCTATATCTATCTATCTAATCAATCAATATTTAATCCCCATATGTAACCAAATATTTAACCAAACTATGAATAATCGCATTATAATTTATTTTACACACACAACAGCAACAAATTGATATTTTTAAGAGATGCAACAAAAATCAATAAAGGTCTAGGAACTCAACTTTAAAAGAAGTCTTTTATTGTTCGATGGAAAATCATACAAATTTAAATAGTTTGTACTATCAGTTTATACTAGCAAAATTCTGAGCAATATATATGTACATATAATACTTAATTGTTAAATGAATCCAAATGTGGGTAAAAATTTTAGGTATTAGAGGCATAACGATCTGATAATACTGGCGCTCATACATCACCTCATTATAAATAGAAAAGAGAGACAAATAATCGAAAGATAGTTAGAGATTAAAGAGCACCTTTTAGGACAAATTTAATAAACTTTATAGCCAAGAAATGGCACATTTTGACATATTTTGAGGTGGAATATTCGATATTTAAATTATTTCCGTATTTCTTGAATATTTTTTTAGAATTTTAGGCAAACCCGTTCACTAAAATCACTAAGAGCACACCATTTCACCAAAATTGTCTTCTTTCTACGACCATAATCTAAAATTCCTTTTGTGCATAAACGTTAAAACAGTTTATCATGTGATAAATCCCAGGCATAGCCAGACAGCTCAAATATCGCATTAAAAAAAATATTCGCTAACGCTCAATTTAATGCCATAAATATTTTATGCAAAACACGAGAGGCAGGCAGAAAAAATATTTACGGCACAACACAATTCGCATTTTATTATTATTTTATTTTATTTTTTATTAAATGAAACTTATCAGCTTAATCGCGCTCGACGGAGAGCAGAGCAGAGCAGAGGAGACAGACACACTTAAAAACCGACAAAACTTAATTAAATGCCGGCACACTCTGCCGAATCCCACAAATAAACACACACACACACAGAGGACGATGGAATTTTTTTTTTTATACGGACACTGCAATGATAATAATAAATACATTTTGTAAATATTATTCCGTCGACTTTTGTAAGAGCTCATGCATATGTATTTGTGTGTGCGTGTGTACGGGCAAAAAACAAACACAGACACGCCTGGCAGCCCCATTAAAATATGGCTTACAGTTGATTGGGCTGAAAAGTGTGGCCGGCAAACTTTTTGCCACTGTGCCAGAGATATCAAGTTGTGGGCACATTTTTGTGGGAATAAATGTTGTTGGTTAACTCCGCAAAGATAGAGAAGTTTACCGATGATTTATAGATGAAGTAACCCTTTAAGGCTATGATACCCAGTTTTCCAATAAGCATCATTTACATATTCTCTCTCTCCCAATAACTGGCTATATTTCTAGGCAAAAATGCTAAAAAGATGAAAGGCGCCATAAAGTATGCAACACATTTTAAAGCTTAAGCCATTAAGACACAGTCGTGTCATCTCGCTCCATTGGGTGTGTGGCCTCTCTCTCATCTAGCTCCTTCCTCTTTCGCTCTGTCTCTGTTACTCTGAGAGTCTTACAACGCTTGTAAGCAACTTCCGTTTCCGTTATCCGACGCGTCGTTTGTTCTGGCATTGTTGCCATTGGTGGCGCTGCCGCTGATGTTGCTTCCTTTCATCTTGCCCCTGGATTCCAGGAACATTAGCAATGCACTATAAAAAATACATAAAGGGAGGCAGTAAAGTAAGCTAAATATTACAACGTACAAATTTTGTATTGAAATTATATTAAAAATATTTTTAAGTTCATAAAAGCTTTACCTTCAATAGAAAGTTGTAAACAATTATAGATTAATTTGTTTACTTTCCCTATAGCCACATTTTTATTTATATATTATATATATATATTACATGAGAGTATATATATAATATATAAATAAGTATATATGTTTTTTGTTACTGTGTAAGAATGTTAACGTGCTTACGTTGTGCAACATATGCAGCACAGTTTTAGTACACCTTTAAAGACCCTCCACCTTGTCTGCTCGCCTGACTTTGTCTTGTCTCGGGCTCAAATGCTTTTTGGCCAAGTTTATGAAACTGCTGTTTGCTGCTTGTTGTTGCTACTGCTGCTGTTGCTGCTGCTACTTCGATGCCGCAACTCATTAAGAAAACAAAAGCTGCACACAAAAGTTGCTCGTTACCTAAGCGCCCTTTACCCTGGACAGCCAGATTTCCTTCTTCGCCCCTGCCCTCAACACGTTGTTGTAATTAAGTTGACTTTATTGCCCAACAATGTTGTACAAATGCATTTAGCCTTAGTTTTTAGTGCTTTCGAGGTTACCCGCTGGAACCTTAATCGAACTTTTGAAGCTACCGGAATATTCATAATTTTATGGCGCAATTTTCTTATTACCTTTATTGTTTGCCAAGTGGCCAGCTGCTCAGCGAAAAGTTTGAGGTCCGAACTTGTGGATAATGGGTCAAGGCTGGGAATTTGTTAAAGTAGGGGAAGTCCGATGAGATGAGGCGATGTCCTGCTGAATTTCCGGGCAATCGTTCTTAAAGAATCTGCTTTGATGCCCTCGCAGAGATATTACACAAGATTTACAAACTATATAAAGAAATCTGGAAATGCTGCTCTTTAAAGGATTATTTTTTAATAAATGACCAATAATTCGAATAAGCTTGCTACTTAGTTAAGATATATATTTAAATAATTAATAATAAGCTAGATTCCATAGAAGTTTGTACATTGTAAGGGTGTTGCAGGATCCGTATTCCTTCATCTTCTTATCTATTCCACCTTTGTATATCCTTTCATTTTCTGCCCACCTCATTTACTTAATTTCCTGGGCATGCTCACGTCCTTTCACTCAAATTCACGTTACGTGCCACAAGTGAAATGCGTGCTTATTTGATTTGTTCAAGTGCCTGCCGCAAAAAAAGGAACAAAAAATAAATAAATAAACGTAAACAGAAAACAGAAAAACATACGTGTGCTCGAGGGAGTCGTTATACATATTTCAACATGCTGGCTCCACTCGCATTTTAATTTTGGTAATTTTTGTTGCCCATTATAAGCAAATCATTCATTGTGCTTGTGAGTGTATAGATATAATTTGCCATTATCCATAAACAATGCACACGCTCCACTGCAATTATGTGCGCAATTAGGCGTTGAGGCTAATTTTTATCAAATTTTTCGCCAACAGAGAGAAACTGGCCGCCAGCAGGCTCATAAATAAAGCTTAATGGCAAAAACAGTTGGTCAGCCGCCTCCGGGTTGGAAAAGTGGCGGGGAAATGTTGGAAAATGGGGAATGGTAATGTTTTGGGTGGCATTAAATTAAAAATGCGGAAGGCGGAAGTCGGCGGAAGGGAGCGAATAAAAAATATGTTGCCTACTTTTGTGGGCTGTGCATAATTGGGCAGCATGAATAATGTACCAGTGTTTGTGTGTGAGAACGAGTGCGAGTGTGCGTGAGTTGCTAGTTTGGCAAACGAGGCGTATGCACAACATGCGTTTGCATAAATTCACGCTTAATTAGCTCTCGCTACCTCACGCCTCAACCTCAGCCTCACCCTGCCCCCTCCTCACTCTGCACTTCCTCTCGTCCGATCAGCCAAACAGGCTGCCAAGCAAGTTGTAACGCTTCTAATTAGCGGTTGCCAAACGAGCTTAAATTTAATTTAATAGTATATGGGCAAACAATATACGCACATACAGCTACAGTCAATATAATAGGGCTATGGGGGAAAAGAGCATAAAGGCATTAAATAGCATAAAGCATTAAAATATAAAATTATTTACAATATTTCAATTACAAGAAAAAAATTAGATGCTATTCAAAATATGCCGAAATATTGGGTTTTTAAAATTAAAGTAATAGGGCAAAATATAAAATTATTAATATACAATTGTTTGTATTAAATAAATAGCTTTAAAGAAGAAATGTTTATCGAAAGAAAAAGTCCAATATAATTCATGATAAAATTATAGCTCAATATCATATCGTAATTATCAAAAACTTAGATATATCGAAAATTAAAGTATAAAAATATCGAATATTAAATATATTTACCTCCTTTTCCGATTATATTGGTCAAATAAAGCAATCACAACATCGATTAATCACGAATATATTCCAATGTTGAAATATATATTTTTCTATATCGGTCTTTGCAAATATCGATACAGGAATTATATATCAATTATTTCTGTTCCCTTTACCTAAGAGAGTATAGGGTGGAAATTACGTGTTAAAGTGTTAAAGTTGGTCAGCATCGGTTACTGCTGAAGATAAGATGGCTCCCTATTGAAACAGCTCCATAGATCAATGTGTGATTTATATATTTGTGAAGAATATTTATAAATTTTTTAATCCGAGCTATAAAATCCTTGCCATATTTCCCTTTCAAAAACTTTATTAAATCATTGCACCTATTTTTCTGAACCCTGCTGTCTGTTCATATACTGAAAACAAATACGCTCTCCACTAATTGGAGAACAAAAAATATAAACCAGCTTTAATTCAATTCCATTCGCCATTCACTGTTCGTGTGTTGTTTGCGTTTTGCTACCGTTATTAACTGGCTTTTTGGCGCAATTAGGCTGCCACGCCCCCTTTTTGATGCCCATAGCCGGCAGGGTGCAGTCTCTGCAGCCACACCTGGTAGAGCGTACGTGTCTTTAGCGCAGTTACGTTTAATTTGCAGCACCGGGAAAAGTGGGGAAAAGCTGGAAAAGCAACAGGAACAGGAACAGGAACAGTGAGCGGAAAGTTGCTCAAGTATTTGACTGCTAATGCACGCACGTTTCATCCACCGAGAGGTTTCCCTTTTGGGTGTGTGTGTGTGTGCACGTTGTGTTTTCCAACTTTTAACCAAATTGTTTAACTAAGTAGTAAAAGCGCATAAAAGCACGTAAGACAAATGTACACAAAACGTCCAAAAGAACAACTGAGGAAGAAAGTAGTTAAAATGAGTGGATACAAAGCGATAAGTTTTCACAATGAATCATAATTCGTGGTGGATTTTCCGGGCCTTTTATGGCTTTTGTGTTAAGAACAAAAGTGTTGGAAGTGTAGAAATATTGTATATAAATATAATAATAATAATAAAAAGGTTAAGGTATGGTGCCCTATTTTAATTCCTGTAAAGAAAATAAATCATAGCAAGAAATATTTGGACACATTTTCATGTTCACAATCAACTCTGCTTGAAAATCGTATCCTGCTGATACTTCCAATGAGAACACAATTCAAATTGAACGATTCATGCAAATAAACCCAGTAATTGAACACTAAACAAGGAGGAAGAGGACGCCAAGAGAAATGACAGAGATTCTGGAATCCCAACCAAGCTATTTAAATCTCCATTTACCACTGCATCCAATGCATTCTCCTATGGCCAGCTCCCGAGCATTTGTCATTGCAAATTGAATCCAGCAGGAAATCTTCTCCTAGGAGGAGTAGCTAACATGACAAATCATTTGCTTATTATTCCCAGGTCGCAACAGCCGCCGGAGGGAGACAGAAAAATGGTATGCATTTGACAGGGAAATGCAGGAGGGAAACCCAAAACCCCGGGAAACTGAAAACAGGGAAAAAATGAATGGGAGACTGAGAGAAGAGGGAAAGAGATTAGATAATGGTTCGGTTTGATTTCGGATTTAGCAAAGAACTTTGCTTAAAGCCACGTAACATGATATTGGCAGTTGACCAAGAGAGGTGGCTTTCGGGTGCCGCACCGGTGCGGTGCAAGCCAGTGGGAATCTCAGCTGCCAGTACATGCATTCCACTTCAGTGGACATTGTGCCATCACCCCCGGACACCCACAATTCCGTACGATACCATTGCCATATCCCCGTACCCATCTACCCATTGCATTGAGCGTTACTCGCATGGAATGCGCAGCTGCACAATTTATAGGATATCTGTAGGCGACAGTGCTGCCCACGTGTGGCCTTTTGACACGACTTTTTTGCCACAAAATATTAAATTTATCTCTCTCTTCATACTGACACATTCAAACATTATTCAATATTAATTAATATTTCCAATTATTAAATAATCAAAGTTTATACTTTTCTTTATGATATATACTTTTATCTGTTTGTGAAATACTTTTGTTGGCAACACTGATAGGGAGTCCAAAGAAAGAGTGTTAAGGGGATGCTGCTTGCCTGATAACACGATTTCTCCGGCTGTTTCCCTCGTCTCCAACAAATAAAATCTTATAAATTGCAAATTGAATTTAACGATAAACATCAATGGGGGGCAGCAGGAGCAGCAGCAGCAGCAGGAACAGGAGCAGGAGCAGCCCAGATAGCTGCAAACGGCATTCGGCATATTGGAAGGACTAGACTCGGTCCATTGTTGGTTCACTTACTTCACTTGTTCGACGTTGCTCCTGCAATTGATACTGATTGGGTTTGTCTTGTGCTGCTTGGGCAGATAAACAAAACACTTAACATATTGCCAAGTTAACTATCAAATTGATTTTGAGATATATAAACTTGGATAATTTAAATATTTAAATACATTTCCTTGTTTTATAAAAGTAAGATATTATTTGCAGCATTATATTGAAAGGTTTTTGAAGTTCTTAATGTAGTTCTTAAACATCAGGCTCAAACGCTTGCAGATCGTTTAGAGCAAGACTAAGAGGAACATAAAATGATGTTTCAATGATAAATGCAAGCCAAACTATAATTATAGAATATAGCAGATCTATAAACGAAATATTCGAGCTTGTTCTCTAGCTATTTATATATTTATATAGTTATACTTTTTAATATAATATTTAACGCCCTCTTTTTTTCCTTCTCTTTACAGGTAAGCCAAATCCCAGCCACAATAAATATAATATAAAGAAACGTAAATCAAGGAAACCGTGAGAAATGGACAACTATATTTCCTATTCAATCATCGTCTGTCTGCCAGACTTCATCATCTGGGCCCGTGTCTAGACTCTCTTAACTCATTTGCCACTCAATGTGTGCTGGCGAGGGCGAGGGATTCCCCGGCCACGCATTATGTGTTCAACTTTTACAGCTCCCACATGTAGCGCCCTCTTCCTTGCTTTCTCTCTCTCTCTCGTTCATTCCGTGTGTCTGCCACTTTGCAATTATGTACCAGGAAACACGGCTAGCAGCAGCCCCCAAAAAAACCCCACAAACTTTGTTCATAATTTATAAGTAACCCGAAAAAAAAATACAAGAACACAGCCAGCACAAAGGTCCAAAGACCAGACAGCGTGGCGACGACAATGACGACGGCAAACGTTTCTCAACAGCTGGAAAAAAGGGGTAACAACAATAATAAAATGGTGGGGAAAATCATGAGATAAAGTCGACTAGGGAATACCTTAAACTTAAGGGAGATAATTTGTATTTCCCAAACGGTTTTTGATATGATTAATTCCATAGAAGTTCCCTAAGTTAATGAACGAATTTGAAATATTAACAGGACATGTTCTATGAGTACACCATGTGGTATACTTATTATATCCTTAAACCCGTATTAAATATTATATTTATATTTAATCTATAATTACAATTATTTCAAAACCCCAGCCAGCATAACCCCTGATACCCCTTACTTTCTTTGGTTAGGAGAAAAACGCTATCTGGCAGCCAAAAGTCAAAAACTAACTGCCTTTTGTTTGAGACCAATGCGCCATGTGTCCTTTACGGTTACGGAGTTGTTCTTTTGTTTGCGTGTATGTGTGTAACGAAGTGTTGGTGTGTGCGTGACTCCCGCCCGTGTCCTGTGTGTATTTGTCTCATTGCACGCTCGACGGTTTAACCTTTTTTTTTCTGCCCCTTCGGCCATATTGTTGCCGGCCATTTTCTTGTTCCAACAAAACAGGCATGGCTGCTGTTGTTATTGTTAGTGTTTGCAAAAATTGTTGTTGTCGTGCGGGCATAAATAATTCAGGACACAGACAGGCGGACGGCACGCAGCGGAAGTTTGGACACAGATACATATAGATACAGTTGGCCTTTGCCTGTTTTCCATGCCTACTTTAATGGGCCTTTTGTTTTAGCCAGAATGGAGAGAAGCGAAGGAAGAAAAAGAGTGTAAATGTCTTGCAGTATTTTTCTGATTATTAAAATCAGCAGATTTACCCTTTGAAAAGTCTTTGAAAGCAAAGGGTTACCTATTTATTTTCAATATTTATTTAGTGCCCGTCGGAAACGATTTATTAGCCATTTAAAAGCTGCTTTACACCCTAGGAGTCTCATTAGTTCCCTCATCAAAAAACTTCTTTGATAAATATGAAATGTTCACTATTTACAACCAACAAACCTTGAGTTTATAATCTGCCATTAATTAAATAAACTTGTGCGCAGACATTTTAAATACTTTATTACATGCACACATATTTCCAATTCTTGGAAATTCTTTAAGCTGCTTGTGGCAGACTTTCTGGGAATTTCCTTTAACAAAAATAAAAAGAAAATTCGTTTGCACATTTTTGAAATACTTGGTGAAATTCATCCAAAGTTGCTAACTCAACGGACTTGGCTGCCACATAAATTTTTGCCAGTTTTTCCCCTATGATTTATAAACTCTCCGACCGCTTGCCCTCTTGTTCTACAGAGCAATTATTTGGAAGCCAAATTTTGGCACGCCCACACACATACTATATATATGCATATATATATATATATAGTACTTGCCTAAGCGATTTCTCAATTTGCATATGTTACAAACACACACACGGAGCTGCTCCGTGAAGGACTCTCCTGAGGGACCCTTGAGTTGGCCAGGCTGTGGTAGTCAATTTGTTAAATAAATTGAATTATGTTACAGTTTCGCTTTTTCTGGCCCTATTTTTCTTCATTTTTTTGTTGTTATTTTGGGTCTCTGTTCGAGTTGACCTTTTCCGAAGGGGAGGCTAATAGAATTACACATGCGACAAGTTTGATGGCCAAATGCGAAGGGCAGCTGACAATGATTCCTGGGGCCAAATACTCTTGGGCATCATAGGTCTGCTGTGAATTTATTACTAATTAAAAAGTTATGCAGCCCCTTCGGAAACCGGAAATAAAAAAAAGCAACAAAAAGGCAAAGGAAAACGAGTAAAACCAACAGAAAACGGAAATTCTTATCGTTCAAATAATTCATTTTGCTGAAGAAAAAAGAAATACCCAAACGGAAACTGGCTGCCGACCCAAAATAAATATCCAGAGATATTAAAATTTTGGCAAACCATTTTTGTGTGAATTTCGAATGGGATGAGGAGAACACCAGCGACCCCGACCCGCGGCTTTTTCTTCGTAAGCCAACACATGGAGAGCATAATTAATAACAGGCAGTAGCAACGCGAAGCAGAGAGCGGAAATCCAATTAACATTTTTTTTCGGTTACTTCCGTTTCCTGTCCAAATTTAATGCGGGGAATGGGAATTTCACAAAACACAACAGGAGCAGCAGTAGCAACAGTAGCAGTAGCAGCGGCAACAAAATTAATTAAATTTTATTTTGTTATTTCCCTCCAATTGCACAACGTGTGGTATACTTAATATGCCTGCGTGCAGCAACTCATTTGGCGAGGATTTTTAGTGCATTGGGAAGGATCGTAAAATCTGTCCCATTCTTCTCGCTCTCTCTCTCTCTGTACATAGTCCCACGTTAAAGGCAATTGACAAACTTGGTCCTCGTTGTCGTCTTCTATTTTTTATGACCACTCCAGGGCCATTAACGCTTCATGGGTCGCTTCCAGTAGGGTTTGACTAATTAGATTTGTGAGTATATAGTACATATATTCGTGTAGAGGGTCTCCGCTCAAGTGTTGCTCAATTTTCTGGGTAGCCAATTGCGTCCATAAAACGTAAGCGTAATAAACCTTTATTTTATTTTATTTTTTTCTTGTGCTCTTCCTTCAGTTTTTGGCTGACTTTGGTGAAAGTGAAAGCATCGCTAATGGAAATTAATGTGTGTGTGATGAAGAACAGAGAGTCTGGGTTTAGTGGGTGCTGTTAGAAGTTAGCTAGTTTCGCTGGAAGAGCGTAAATGTTGGACAGTTGTAGTTAACTAGGCATATTCGTAAGTTACTTAATTAAGTTTCAGGTGAAGTTTCGCAACAAGTTATGTTACGCTGCCATTTTTCGCTGTTGCATTACAGAGAAAGTTTTCTTCTTAATTAAGGATTTTATGAGGCAAACAGACTTATGTTATATGCTGGCGCTCTTGGGGTTTTTTTTTAATTAAACGAAATAATAAGAAATACTCCAAAAGAAATGAGAAGAAAGAGCGGAGAATGCTTTTGTTTCATGATGTTTTGTTTTTTTTTTTTATTAATATTCTGATTCTTCGAAGATATTTTATTATGTATTCACTTGTTCTTAGAAGAATACTTTAATCTTATATTTCTTTTTCTAACAATTTCCATATTATTTTCCTAAAGTGCTCTCTCCAGACTTCAGATTAATTCAACATTCCTTGCACCGCTTGTATTCCTTTACTTTTTTTTTAACGAAGTCCTCATCCATGTATAATACCAACCAGAGCTAGCCACACAATCCCTCTGATATGTTTACCTTTCATCGAATGCATCATGAAATCCGCCAGCACCCCAAAAAATAACGGCCCAAAAAATAACAGAGAACGGAAACCGGATCAGAGGACGGGGGCAAGGGTTGGCAGAGGTCGGAGGTCGTCGAGCACTGTTAAAACCGCTGTTGAAAAGCGACTTTCAATTAATATACCGTTCGAGGAGGAGTGGAAAATTCGCAGACATTCTGCCGCTTTCGCATTCCGGCTCTGACGGCGGCTCAATTCGGTGAACCTTAACGGGCAATAACGAGCAAAGGCCACAGGCCAAACACGCACTCCGATGTGGCTGTACACTTGAAGAAAAAAATAAGCGTTGAGATAATTTGTGTAGAAACACAGACCAAACAAACTAAGCTAGTATTTGTATGAGAAATTACTTGGGTTTTAAGAAATCATTAAAAGGCAGTCTACAAAAATGCTATCAAATATTTCCTGTGCCAAATTTAGTGTATTATTTTTATTTAAAGGAAGAAGTCCAGATTTTTCTTTATTTAATAAATTTTTTGGACAAAATTACTACAGTTTGGATATTACTAGAGTTTGTATTTGGTATCTGTTAGCTCCAATGATAAAATTCCCTATTTTCCTCAGTGCTTGTGTGTCCCGTCCCATGCCATAGTTTTCTCTCCATCCCAGTGGCCACCGCACTTTTTTTCTTGTTTTGGTTTTATTAATGCCCAGCAGACATTTTTAAAAATACATTCAATGAGCAGCGGAAGGAAACAAAAAATACTTTGTCTCGCCCCCACATCCTCGCTCCCGGGGGAGTCGTAAATTTTGCAATTTCTTCATTGTTGCTAATTTATATGACACGCCAGAGTGGCGACAAGCATTAAGGAGCGACGGCCGAGAGCGCTAATCCAAAGCAAATAATGCGTTGCATAGCGCCAGCCGTCGGGGCCAAAATGGTTTCAGGGCCAAAGGCCAGCAAAGAAAAACGTGAAAGGGAAAATAGGTGGGGCGGAGATTTCAAGCGAGAGTGAGAAAAACCAAACAGAGCAAAAAAAAAAAAAACAAGAAAAAGAAAAGCCAACAAAACAAAAGGAAAAACCGAAGCACGTAACTTTTGGTTAACCAAATGGAATATGATGGGTCGGGTCGCTCTGACCCACTCAGCAGTTCGCGGGGCAGACGGAGGAGGGGGATACAATACACCCTAGTCCCCCGACTCCCCTCACCCCTGACTGACCCTGCAGCTGTGTTAGTTCAAATTACCTGAAAGTCCTTTTGGGCTTTTGAGTTGCTACACAAAACTGCAGGGGGAACTGAGAGGATCTACATCTACATATACACAAGTATGCAATCTGAGCAGAGACACCACTGCAATTTGCTGATTTTTGCCGGAACTACCTAGGAATATGAGTTTCATATTCATACACACGAGGTCTTAAGTGGAATTAGAGATAGGTGGTGCCAGATTTCGCTTTGTCTGCGGGAAATTTAATACTACGCACGGAATTTTGGAATTTAGTTGTTGGAATTGTCTAATTGGAAGTTTGTGCAGAAATTTGAGATGAAATGGTAATTATTACAGCGTATATTACTAAAGTTTCAGTAATTTGTTTGAAATTTAATTACATTATAAAGAGCTTAAACTCATATTGATTTTAAACCTATTTTTACTTGCATTTTTACTATTTAAAATCAAAGCCCACCTCTGCTTCACTCTCTAGAACTTTATTCAAGATAATTTTTTAGAACAGACTTGCCACAGCTTGTCGCTGTCACTTAGCCGCAATTATCCTTAGCACAGAAATGCAACCACGTACCCGAAACTAATTACCAAGTAGGAAAATCTAATAACTTTATGGCACTCGCTGCAGCTAGTTGGTCCAGACAATCCGCTTAGGTCCAGTGAAATTTCTGTGTGAATTAAGACATTTTTTATGCTGCTTGTGGCTCTGATAACGGGCTACGAAAAAAAGCTAAAACTCATTTGGCCATTACATCGGGTGTGTGTGTGCGTGCATCATCCTAGCCATCTCCTTCTAATCCTGGCGCAACTTTGTTGCATTATTTCAAGCCAAGTTCCTAGACAAAAAGCAAGGAATAAAGTGAAGTTTTTTGCAGCCAGCTATAGACGGATGAAGAGATATATGTGTGTGTGTGTTGAGCAGGCAAAAAGCTGGCACATTGTATGCCGAATATATATGTATATATATTTTGCATGGCTCCCACTTCGGCTCTCAGCAGAAAGTTGAAAGAATATTTAGTGCCTGGCTATAAACTGAACAATTTGCTGTCAAATTATGCCTTCCAAGAGGCAAAAGCTGGGCCTGGGCGCTGGGTGCTGGTTCAGAGCTATGAAGTGCCGTAAAAAGCGCATGAAACTGTGGCAGAACACTTGGGGCAACACACAGAAGCCACCATATTCCCCCCCCGATCCCTACGAAAGTGTGCAACATTTTCGGACATTTTTATGACAGACGAAAGGAAACGGCACAGGAGGAGAGCCGGAAATGAGACGAGGACTGGACACCATGTTGCCGGCTATTTATTGAACAACAGCAGCAGACAGGGAAAGAAAATGCAAAAGGGGAGGGGCCAGTGGATGCACTTAACATGTGGGAAAAATGCGTTCAAGGCAAAAAGCAGAAGGAGCAGCAAGCTTGCCCAGGTATTAGAGAGTGTCCTTCCCCTGTTCGCCGAACACTCGAGGAAAATATTAAAAGGAAATTTTAGTTTATAGAAAATGAAGAGCCAGTAAAGCAATCAAGGAAACCATATAAGCAATTAGTTAGTTAATGTTTTAGAGCATTAAAAATTATGCAATTCCTTAACAAATCACTGAAAACTATTAAAAGGTGTCTTAAAGTATGAAATGATGTTTTTGAGGTATCAAATATACGATATACAATTTTGTAGCATCATTTCGGTCTTAAAAACCCTACCGATTTCTATACCACCCCCAAGAATTTCATATTAAGCAGTATTTACATCTTTATTTTTGACTATTTTCTTTCTAATTTGTTCAACTAATAATATTTTTTTCCAGTGTACTGTCCCTGCCTTGTTTTACCGCAACAATGCGTTCTGTGTGCCAGTGTGTTGGGGTATTTCTGTTCTGTTGTGTTTTCTCAAGCTTCGTTCGCCTGGCAAATTGCCATAAAAAAAATGTTTTCAAGCGCCACAAAATATGCAACACACAATTTTCACATGCAACGGCACTTGCCAGTGTGTGTGTGTGTGTGTGTGTGTGCCCCGTAAAATAGCGCATTGCATTTCCTTCGCATACTTGTCAGCGTTGCTCGCGGATGAAACTTTTCGGTTTTGAATTAAACAACGCACGTATTTCACACCAAGCTGCCAAGCGGCAGCATCGTGTTTCGCCCCGGTGTTTTGAGCCAGGTTAGAAGTGCCAGTGCGAAGTGTGGGTGTGGGTGTGCTCCGGCCACCACAAATGCCTGGCGGGCAACAAAACGCGTTTATCCATCTGAGTGACTGACAATTGCAAATGAACTTGCACACTCGCCCCTGAGAAGTGAACGAGATCATTTTGCTTTTAAATTAAGTTAAATTGAGGAGAAATTTAAGCCATTAAACAATTTAAATGGCATAAGGCTGGCAAATACAAAGGAGTTGTAATTAAAATTAAATTATTTATGGTATTTAAAACTACTAAATTATTAAAGCAACTATATTTTTTCTTATTTAATACCTTCTCCTTAAAAGAACTCTATAAAGAAATTTGTGCAGAGAATTAATCTATTAATTAAATACATCTCTTAAATTATTTAAAACTAAAACTATGTTAAACATACTATACATTCTTTTTCACTTATTTGGCTCCAAGATAATTTATACAAATACTTAAGAAACATAGTTTTACTAGCGGTTAACTAGTCTTTAATCTTAAATTTCACTTTTGGTGGCTTTCAGCCAATTGCTTAACTCTTGCCGCGCCCTATTTGCCAAACACTTCAAATTGGAAGTTTTCAAGTGTCGCGTCTTCAGGCTATTAACTGCCATCCTGCAAATTGAAATCCTTGTTAACACACACACACACACACTCACACGCACATGTCACAACTGCCTTTGTGGCATTTTATTCCCCAGTTTTTGTGGCGTCTCGTCTCGCCGGGTGAAGTAAAGTGAAGTGCAATGAATTTGAAGCGAGGCAATCGGAGGGAGTACTCCCTAAACTGTGTTCACCCGACTTTTTCCCCCATTTTCCAGCCAACACACGCACAACTTTCGCTGATTGTTTAGACTGCCAACGCGCGTCGCCTCCAACTATGCAACAAATTGTTGTTGCAAGTAGCAGGAAGGGCGGCAAAGGCTTACCCCAATCTTGTTTTTTTTTTGTTGTCACTTGACTCGTCCCTGGAACTGTCCCACTTCTTCACCTTCTGCTTAAGTTGTGTTTTAGTTTCCAAACTAGTAGAGCTGCATCATTGGGAAATCACCAAAGGGGGGCAACCACCAAAAACTCGAACGAAAGCCGTTAACTCGACGCATATGTGTGTGTGCGTGTGTGTGGTGGGTGTTGACAATGTTTTAAGTGCTTGTGTGGCAGCTTTTCTCGATTTTTGCTTCATTAAATTCCCTCTCTCAAACATATTTAAGCGGGGGGGCCTTTGCTTTTCCGCCGTTTTCTTCCTAAAAATTTCCACTCGCTTCTGCGTTGGCCTGTGTGTTTGTTTATGGAAACATAAATTTCCGGCTTGATACTGGAAAACTTTGCTCATCATTTTCACATTCGCTACGCATTCTCAGGCCATTGGCGGAGGAGTTTTCGTGCTTTTAAACCTAATTTCCGACATTTTGAATATATTAAATATTTTATTTGGGAAAGCAGATTTTTGGCTAGACGATTGAATGGATAAATAGGGTACGGATACTGAGTTATCAGATTATTGAATTTGCACTAAGAGAAAGTAAGAAAGTAAATAATATATAAAAAAATATAAATATAAGATATAATCATTACAATCAGTTAAGGCCACACAAATACATAACGTGCTGTTCAGTTTTCTACACCAACGTTTACACTATTAGTGTGGGCAGAAGCCGGGCAGAGAAATTTGCTGACTAGCGAGCTGTGCCTGTAAAATTCTTCTCAATTAATTAATTTCTCAAAGTATGTAGATTTTATTCATATGCTAACTACTTTTTGTGTATTATTTCCTGAGAATTACTATCATAAAAAATCATGTATATCATCTTAGAAATTTACTTTAATTTATGTTATAATATTTTATATTATTTAAAAGGCCCTCCTGCTTTATTTCAGTGTGATTAACTTGTGCATTTACTGCGTTAACAACATTCTGTTATCGCTCTCGGCCAGAATTTTGGGCTCTTGGGCTCATGTATATTTGGTGGCTACATAAATCTGAACGCACCTTTTGTTCGTCCGATATCTGATGTCTCCCTACCCCTTGTTTTAAAAGGACACCGGATTAAAACAGTGTGGGCGGTGTCCTTTGTTCGAAGCAATTTTAATTAGTGTATAAAAAGTAATGGTTTTGGATAGACCGTCAGTTTTGTTTGCCCATAAATTCGGATGCCACACTCCACGAAAAATGTGCACTCACCTTCTCATATTCCGAAAATAGACTAAATTATGGTTCCCCCAGGGTTTTTTCCCATTTTTTGACAAGAGAAAGGCAAACATTTTCAGCTCGCATTTCTCCATTAGAGGGTGGTGGCTCTTCTAACCCCGCTTCTAACCAAATTGATACTCTCACCTCCACCCCCAGAGCGAAAAAGGCAAAAGGAAAAACAAATTTATACATATGTATAATCTATATTTTCCTCTTTGACGCTGCATTATTGGAAAAAGTTTGGTGAAACTACCCCGAAATATGAAATCCAAAACAAAGACCAAAGCGAAGCACCTCAACAAATTTTGATTAATGCATTTCAATAATAATTTTCAGCGCTTTCATCTTCCATCGCCCAGCAGCTGCCAATTTGCAATTTGTTTCGCATTTGCACTTTGATGGTTTCATTTTATGTTCCTGGGTGGGGCGGGGGTGGTGTGTCAATGATTTGCAATATGCCACAGAATCCAAAATGGGAACAAATGGCAGCGAGTGCAATCGATGAAATTTTTGTTGCAAAATTACTTGCGATTTCTGGGAGAGAAGTTTTTCAATCTCGGCACTCCGTAATTGAATTTGCCAGATCAATCAAACAAATGATTTTCGTTACAAAATAACGCTTTCCTCGTATCCTAGATCCTTGTAACGAAAAGTCTTAAGCAATAGCATATTCTCGGACCGTTTCCTTCAACTCTGCTCCTTGTTTCATCCTTTGCCATTAATTGTTCCTTTGTTGCAAAAGTTTTTGACTTTTTTTCGCTCACTAACAATTACATTCTTTGCCATGCATAAGTTTAAAGTAATTTAACTTCTGACGAGCTCTTGCCTCAACTGAAACAAGTTTCAAAAAAGCAAAAAAAAAAATAATAAGAGCACGAACTTGCCAAAGACTTTGTGCAAATTTCTCCTTGAGCTTTGTTTTTTACGTTCTTAAGCGTTTTAAAAATGCTGCCAAACTGCAAAAAAATTGCTAAGTTCGGTGAAGTGTGAATTGATTTTTTCCTGAAATAGTTTTTAAGATAAAGCCGGGGGAAAACTAATGAAAATTATTATAGTTATTAAGAACTTGTTATAGGAGCTAGCCCGTGAATTTGTATCCGCTTTTCCAGGAACTAGGCTAAAAACTTTCGTCTCAAGAAATATGGAGAAATTAATTAAACACTTGAGTTGACTTCTTCTTAGAGCCACTCCACTTGAAGCTAAAAACAAAATGTTTTGGGTCTCTTAAGAGCGTAACTTGTGGACTCCTTGAAACCCCATTAGCAATTGTATGAGTTGCTAGAACTGAAATGGAATTCCCATGGGCCAAGTCGAAGTCAGAGGAAACATCAGAGCAAAAACAAGCAAAAGCCCACTCAGACTAAAGTGGGGAGTCGAGTGGATACCTCAGACTTGAACGTGCGTTACTCCATATACATATATTTGTGGGGCACCTCTGACCTGCATTGACACGTGCCGCCTGCAACCCTTCGCATTCTGTATTTATGATTATTGTTATTGCTCCTGTTCTATATATATATATATATATATGTATTATATATATATGTGGGTGGGCAACATATATATTCCACCCTGGGCACTCAACTCTGACTCCTTTCCCTCGCATCTGGCGTACCTGATGTTGTTTTTCCTGATGTCGAAGTCAATTTGTGTCACGGCCCCATCCAAGGTGGTTACGAAAATAGTTCAAGCCAAAGGAGAGAGAGGTGAAAATACGCAGGGAGGCTGAGATTAAGGTATACTCGTATAAATTATATAAATTGCCGTAATCAGACAAGGTATCGACACCTTAAATAAAAATACAGCTTTAATTAAGGAAGTGCCTTTAATGTGAAGTCTTAGGAATATTTAATCAATTTACAACAAATTTATTTGTTATATTTCCCTGCTGGCATCTAAGTTATTTATCCAACACTCTTCGATTTGCATTTGCTTTTATTTACAAACCCGAATGCCATCTGTACATCGCTCGTCACCCGTCCAGAATTTCTGACTTCGAGGTGCAATAATAGCCCTGATTCCACCAGAAGAGTGGGAAGTGGGAAGAGTGTGTGTGTGATGTGTGCCAGCTAGCCGAAGTATGCAGAATTTCTTGAATATTTTTCGCATATCCGTTTCCGTTTTGTGCAGCAGCAGCAGCAGCATCAGTTGGGGCTATACATTGCATTCCTTTGAGCGCACCTAATGAGAACAAACTGCAGCGGGACAGAGGGCAAGGGCTTCCGAAAGCAATTACCCGGCTACAAATCCCAGAACAAGGGGATCGGGATCTAAACCTAATTTCAATCAATTTGGCCTAACAAGCGACAGATTGCCAACCTAACGAATCAATTTGATTTCCCAAAGAGACAAAAGAATCGACGACGGATGAGCGGGCAAACGGCAACAAATTTCGCATTTCATTTACAAAAACTAAAAGGCGGCTGCCGGAAGATGTGGAAATTCGACTCAGATGCAGGCTGTGCACTAAATCGATTTCGGTTGCAGCAGGAGTCGGACTATGACTCTGACTCCGATTCGGATTCGGATTCGGTAGTCGAAACTCTCGATTCGGTAGCAAGTGGCATCATTACTCAAGCAAATGGGGGCCATCATCAACATCAGTCGATGCAATGGCCGACTGGCGGAGTTCCGACCAGACAACAAGTGCAATCAATTTTCCAACAAAGGGCAATGCATCCTACAAGCACAATCCCCTCTCATTTTCCCAATCGCCCCCTCAGCCAACCACCCCCAGCCCTTAATCCCTTGAAACCCTCACCTCTTGCCCCCTGTGCTCGCATCTGTATGCGAGTGTGCCACTGCTGATGCCGGCACTTGAAATGCAAAAATATTTGGAAATTCGTCGATTGCATTTGGATCGCAGTCAGTCGGGGCAACAACAGTAGCTGCTGCAGATATTCCAATGAAGCTGTGAATGCGATTCGAGTGTGGTTAATGAGGCTCTGCTGAGTCCCAAAAAAAAAGGTAGATTCCGAATTTGGGAACTTTGAATGTGTAATACACTCTCTGGTAACCGAATACTCATTATCCGAAAAGCTCCTGCTCTGGTGAGTGGTTTCTAGGTTGAATATTTTGAGAATTTGTGAAGCTACGGTACAGAAAGGGTTCTTAAATTTAAAGAAGGAAGGATTTAAATAAATTAAAGTCTTAACTTAAATTTCTGTCACCTAAGGAAAGGTTATATCTTAATTATTACAAATGGAGTTGTATTTTGAAACTGAAAATCCGATTTAATATATGGCCAAACTCTCAAAATCGTTTCGAAACTATCGCAAAATTTGATATATTGGTATTTTAAATATCGCATTTAGCGTATGAGTCTCGATATTTATTTACCTAATTTATTTGTATCTTTTTCCGATTATATTGGCCCGATATATCAAACCGGAAACATACCGCAGCGTTAAAATATCGTTATGTATCGAATTTTTCGTTAAATATCGATACAGTAACAATATATCGAAAGCTTCTGTCATCCCTTTTATTAAAACTACATATTTATTTTATAATAATCAATCTACATAACAAATACTGTCGACTTTTAAGCATCTATATACCAATTTTTCCTCCTTTTATTTTTTTTAATTCAAAAAAAATTTAACGTTAAAAAGACACTTTCCCATAATACAATTTTAAAAACACACGAGATCTGTAAGGTAAATTTTTTATGTAAAATTGCTTAATTTTAAGTCAAGCTCATTTTATCTCAAGCTTATCCTTTATTATATTCGCGAAAGAAAGCCATTGCAATTGTTACTCTTCTTGGTTAATTTTTGGTCAAAAGGACATGATTTCGGCATCCTTTTGCTGCCCCCCCTAGGAAAGCCAATAAATTTCGTTTGCTGTGCCCCGGCTGTTTGGCAAAGGACATGCACGTTTACCCAAGACTGAGAATGACCAAGGCGACGCTTGGTTTTTCCCTTTTACTTATTTTTATTAAACAGCCACCGCACGTCGCTGGCCTTTCCGAAATGCAAATGGTGGCCCTTTTTTGACCTCGCTCTTCGGTCAAATAAAGAATCGGCTTTAAAGCCCAAACTCCTCTTTCTTTTTTTGAATCAGTGCAGCGGGCCTGAAAGTGATTCGTCAAATTCCACACTGCCATATATTACAGACGTACATTTTTTGTAAAGAAAAAAAAAAAATACAAATAAAAGAGGAGCAGAGGGATTCGGATGTCGTTTGTTTACCCAACTGCCAGCTGAGCCAGCTCTTGGGTTTCGTTGAACAACTTTTCGAGACAAGTGGCCACTCGGTGGCCATCACTCCAGAAGGTCCTACAGAACTCAGTTTGGCAGCCCCGATTTAAGGACATTGCTGACCGATTTAAGCCACCTTTGATCGTTTTTCCAATGAATTGTAATGCCGGAAATTGTCAATTCATTTGGAATATTCATGCAGAATATGGCTTTTCGGGTAAATAGTTAAATGATTCCAATCGATTGGACTGTGGCATCAATTAAAACAAAACACATTTGTCGCCAAATGGTGGCTCCCGCTGCTGCTGCTGCTGTTGTCAGTGTCATTAATATTTCACAGCCACGCTTTGCCGCATAATTTAATATCGAAATTATTTCCTTTTTCAATTAATTTTGAACAATAAAATGTGGCAGGGGGAGGGAGTGAGGTGTGTGGTATATGCGTGTTCATACCTATGGAACTGCATACAATTATGTTGCCGCATTCATTTAAGACATCTTTTGCATGCAACTGAATCGTTAATCATGAGAGCGGTAAATCAATAAAGCCAACTTAAATTACATTTTATATGCAGAAGCTCTTACACAGAGAAAATAATATATCAGAGCTCGTTTAATATAATATATAAACTTTTATACTAAAATACCTTTAATAGTAAAGCAGTTTTTGTTATTACAAATTTTCAACAAAATCATAAAGCATATTCCAGGGATTTCTGCTTATATTCCCTTTGAAGAAATTTCTGCAACATCCCCAATTAATAAATATGTATTTGCAACCTCTGATGACAATTTTCCGCAATTTCTTCCCCTGTAAGCCGGGTGAAACCCGAAACTGTCTCATCATTTCCCATCAAATATCTTGCCATCTCCATTAAGACATTTGTAGTTTGAGGCTATGGTCGAAGGTCTTGCACAAAGGGTAAGTGCTTTGCCATTCTCGTTGTGTTCGTATCAACCCCCGTAAGATACAGATTTGCAAAAAGATATCTATTGCTCCCCCAGTTGCCATATATGATATATAAAAAAAAACTCGAGAATTGCAAGGGGAAATCGCTGGCTAAAATTTACAACAGCTGATCTCCTGTCTTATTAAATTTTCGGAATGCTACCCTCGGCCTGGGCTTTGTGTCTAACATTTAGCTACCCACAGGGGACAGTTTCCGCAATCCAAGGGTTGCCTGGAAAGCCCACCTGATTGGGAGTGCGAGGAAAATACGAGAAAATACTGAGGGATACCCGGTGATAGATACAATCTCTCCCATGGAAACAATTATGTCTTTTTCTGGGACCAAGAGATTTTCTTTATTTTTCGGCCAGGGGGTAGATTTTTCTTGCCCAAGACACACACACCTTGTGGGGTGTGTGGGTGCTACGGAGTATTTTCACAGTCCTGTTTATTCACCCATAAATGTAGCCCGGAGCTACTGTTCATTTCAATCTTAATGCATCAGAAGGTGGATCATGATGAAGTTTGACCCATGGATAAAAATGTTTTTCCACTTCTCGTTGTTGTTTGGGCACCCAAGGCAAACCATACAAACCATAAATATGCAATGTAAAGTGCGTGGAGCCAGAGGGAGCATGACTTTCGGTCTGAGCTGCAATTGTTTGGCGCAAATTGTCGCCATTTTCTATAAATATTTTAGCAAAAAAAAAAGCGACGCAAGGAAAACTTACAACACGGAACACTGGTTCGTTTTTTATGGCATCGTTGTGCAGATGAGGGAAACAAAAGGCGGCCAGGTATCCACAACGTGTACATATGCAAATAACAAAACATTATTGGACCCACTCGACATGGCAATGGTAGAAGCCAGCGGAAAGGGTTTTCTGCCACACAAAACCAACATGGAGCTATAGGGATCAGCTGGAAATCACTTGGAAGCCGAGAGAAACAGGCACTTTAACCCATTTTATGTTCTTGTTCGAATACAGACAATAGAAGTGATTTTCCTGTATTTATTTAATAATAAATTCAATTAGTAAACAGCTTGTAGTAGTAGAAAAATGTATTTTTTACGATGTATATTAGCTTTTTATTATGATTGGCTTTATTTATTTATCCTTCTACATTTTGGTCCTTCGAGCCGAATGGATAAATATTATTAAATATTATTTCTTTGAGAGGGAAATACCCTTGCTCGAACCCTATATAATTTTTACCTATATAATTATATATTTAATAAATTTACTCAACACTCATATGCTTTCCATTTAAAGAACATGAGCAAAAAGTGTGTTAAATGCATAAACAATGGTGCAATGGGGTTGTCAAGTAACAAAACAGCGCATATACATGTATGAGAATGCATGGGAAAAAATCTTAAATTCCGCATATTCGCATATATATTTTTCTGTGAGTTATGTTTAACCTTTACGGATGTGGGAATACCCGCTGTAACAGCACTACCTTCGCACTGCCGTTGACATCTTTCACAGCTCGCTCGCTGTGTGACAGCTTACAGCTCTCGTAGTTTTTGCCTCCGAACCAACACCTAGGTGCTTCGAGCCTGGGGCTCTCTGCACCTGTCATCGCTCTTAACACTGTGTAATATTTTTGCCACCGTACAACCGGGAAATCGCACATCCCATCATCCATCCGAGCGTCTCTCCTCCGCTACCCCCACCCCTGTTAATTGAAAATCCAAACTGCATTTCCTCCACCGCCTCCGTCTCGTGGTTGAAGGTGTGCAATGCGGGCTAAATTAATTAGCAGCTAATGAAATGGCGCACATATTTATACAGGCCAGCTTCCTGTCTAGCTGTCACCTGGTGCTCGGGTCCTGTTCCTGTTCCTGCTCTCGTTTCCGGCATTCCATGGCTGCCCCGAGGTCCTCACTGGGGACGTTAAAAAATTAACCATTTTCATTGGCAATTGAGCACATTGAGGACTTATATTTAATGGGAATTGTAAAGCCTTGCATATTATGTAGTACATTTTCTTTTAAAACGGCGGACATTCTCTATGATTCTAGTCACATTTCTTTTCGCCCATATCCTGGTAGCCATTCCTCCATGGGCCCCTGCTCCTTCCAGCCCATTTATCAGAGCGCCACAGACATCAGACGGCTTGGTGGCCAAGTTGATTAATTAAATTGTTGACAATTTTAAAAGCTGCCATGGAGAGGGCATTATTCACAGCTTAACATTTCCCAACTGTTGGGCAACGTTCTATTGCCTTTTTTTCAGACATCGTCTGCTTTTTTGTTGTGTCGACAAATGCAGTAGAAAATTAGCTGCTTGCGGTAAGCTGTCTAAAGTGGAGGTGGAATTAAATCACTTTAAAGAATACAATACTTAAAATTTATAAAAATTGAAATATTGAATTATTAAACAGCTAAAATGGAATTTAAAATATAAATATGAATCTATGATCCAAAGAAGAGCTTCCTTCCTTTTAATTAAACCCATTTATCCTTATATCACTCCTGTGCACATTTGCCACATGTTATTTAGCTTGATGTGTGCTCTGGGCCTTGGCAAATGGCTTGTAAAAGTTAATATCCTGGCCACAGGACACCCGCTTCCATTTAGCACTTAAGCTTGATTGGGGCGGGCCCAGTTTGAGTTGCACGAGTCAATTTTAATTGAAACCGCAACAAAACAATTAAAGCTAAGCTGATCTTCTTTTTTCTAGTTTTCTGCTAAAATATAGTCATTCCAGGGGGTTGTGTGTGTGGCAACGTATTAACTTAACTTTGCCACCCAACTCAATTAAAATGTTGGACAAAATTGCATATGCATAAGAGCAGGCGGCGGCGGCGGCAAGTAAACAAATCCAAGTGTGTGTATGTGCTGCATAAATTAATAAACTTGATAGTGGGAGGCGGAAGTTGCTCGGGGGGCATGCCACCACTCGACGTTCATAAAAACTAAACGAGCTTTGAGCGCCGGGCGACACGTACGCAGAGAGTAGCAGCAATTAAAATTTTAGTAGTCGCCCAACCGTGACAGGATCCAAGCGGAGGATGTGGCAAGCGGGATGTTGAATGTGGATGCGTCTGCACATATGCCTCTCCTATCATCCTGTGCCAGTCAACGGCTCAGAATTTCACGACAAACACATGAACCGAAAAAGAGCCAGGAGTGGGCATTTTTTGGCTTTTTAAACCAAATTGGATATTTCAATGTATGAAATATATACAGAAATCTTTATAGGTTTGAATTTAAGGAAAATTGTCTACCGAAAGTATAACAAATTATGTTACAACTTGAAAATTAAATCAAATAACAATTCTTAAAGCGAACAAAGGTGCTTAAATTGATTTTAGAGGCAGAAAGACATCTGTAACCGATACGTTTAATATTTAATTTGTTTAATGTCACTTTATTTGATGACAATTTAAGGAGATATTAAAGAGAGGACAACGGTTGCCATAGTAATAGAACCAGACAAGCAAGAGAGGCAGGTTAAAAGGGAAAGCCTCTTCCGCTGTTGCCAAATCGACGGCGACATCCTGCTGTGGGCATAAATAAATAGTCCTGCATACTTTTATGCTCAGCGTGGCAACGCAACAGCTACTGGTGTTGGTTGGCAGGGCCCTTAATGACGCCTGTTTTGGGACCACGACTCCGGCAACATTACATTTACAATTAAGCAGCAGCAGCACACACTCAGCAGGCATCCTGGTATCCTGGCATCCTTTACCTGACACTATCTGGCCAGAAGCAGGCCAGGCTGCACACGCCAGGAATGCATCATATTTTCACCTCCGGAATAACTGGAAATCCTCTCTGGCTGACCACAATAATGCTGGAAAACTTCATGGGCCAATACATACATAGTTGCCATAACTAAGTCCGTCCACGCACAACGAAATGGCAATTGTAATTTGCAAAATAGTTCGACCTGAAGTTAGCTTTTGTGCGCAGCGCTTCTAAATTGCAATTTACTAAAGAATTTCGCACAATAAAATTCAATTAACAACAAAAGCACACAAATAATTTGTGAATCCAGACTTCCCTGCTGTTGTGGCAGAATATATGTATATGGAATGGAGATTGGAGCCAGCTTATGTCATGCGTCAGTAAATCAGAACAATTTCGCATAAATTTCAAATATAATAAATTCCCATTTTAATTACTCTCACTCTTGAGTTTTAGAGACAATGCGAACGAGTTGCTGTGCGTTGTTTTTACACTAAACAAAATTGGAAAGGAGTTGAAAGCGAGCTAGAGAAGGCCTGGCTTATAAAATGATGGTTTGATCCACTAATTCAAATATTTAATAAGAATTATTAAAAATAAACTTTATATTATGTATTCTCTTAATGCTGAAAACTTCTAACCGGAGCAAAATGTCCATCCGGCTCGAAGGACCAAATTGTAAACAAATAAGATGCATATTTATGATATCTTAGCTTTGGCCTGTATAACCAAATTCATTAAAATATTTATAAATTACATTAATTAATTACAAATTATCGATCGATCTCGCCAAAGACAATGTCCAGCGACCCAATCATGGCCACTATATCGGCCAGCATGTGCGTGGGCGCAATTTTGGACATGAGTGCCAGATGTGCATAGGAGGCCGGGCGGATCTTGCAGCGATATGGACGAGTGGAGCCATCAGAGATCAGATACACTCCGAACTCTCCCTTGGGCGACTCCACGGCCGTGTATGTCTGACCCGGCGGCACATGGATGCCCTGCGAGAAATGCTTGAAGTGGTGGATCAGCTCCTCCATGCCCATCTTCATGTTGCGCCGCTGCGGCGGACTGATCTTCATATCGTCCACCTTGATCTCGCCCGGCGGCATGCACTGGATGCACTGCTCGATGATGTTAATGGATTCGCGCATCTCTCGCATCCGCACCAGATACCGATCATAGCAGTCTCCATTGGCGCCCACGATCACGTCAAAGTCCAGCTCCGCATAGGCATCGTAGGGCTGTTGCTTGCGCAGATCCCATTTGATGCCACAGGCCCTCAGGACGGGTCCAGTGCATCCCCAGTTGAGGGCATCGTGGGCAGAAATCGCTACGATGCCGATGTTGCGCGCCCGCCAGATGCGATTATCGGTCACCACGTCCTCCACCTCGTCCAGGCGATCGCCGAACTGCTGAATAAACTGATACAGATCGTCACAGAATCCCAGCGGTATATCCGAGGCCACGCCCCCCGGTCGAATGTAGGCGGCATGCAGCCGTGCTCCGGACGCTCTCTCCGAGAACTCGTACAGTTTCTCACGCTCCTCGAAGAGCCAGAAGAGCGGCGTGATGGCTCCGCAATCCAAAACAGCGGAGGCTATGGCCATGGTGTGATTGGTCAGTCGCATTATCTCCGAGAACATGGTGCGAATGTACTTGGCCCGCCGTGGTACCTCCACATTCAGCAGCTTCTCCACGGCCAGAGCGTAGGCCAACTCATTGGCCATGCAGGAGACGTAGTCCAAGCGATCGAAATAGGGCAGGGCCTGGACATAGGTCTTGTACTCGATCAGCTTTTCGGTGCCGCGATGCAACAGTCCAATATGGGGATCGGCGGACAGTACCGTCTCATTATCCAGCTCCAGGATCATGCGGAGTACGCCATGGGCCGCCGGATGAGCGGGTCCAAAGTTAATAAACTTGGTACGAAAGTTGCGATCCACCGGCGGTATCTGTTTACCCGTCATCTTCGGTCGCTGCTGCCACTGATCGCCGGTTGGATACATCACTGTATTCTTGAAATCGTTCAAATACTCGGAATCCGGATACCAGTAGTGGGTGTTACGGGGCTTATAGGGCGGCCCCCTAGGAAATAGTTCATCCCAACTGGGATCGCATTCCGGCTGGGCTTTCGGCTTCTCCTCGTGGCACTCTGAGGGGATTACAAATAAAAAAAATGAAGCACTGGTCAAAAACTTACTTATTATTTAACCTTTTTTAGTACCTATTTATTGATTGTTGAAGTTCAATCCCACTTACCTTCTTTATTGGTCGAAAACACGCGATAATTCAAAAGCTTTCCCATGTCCGGTTTCCTAAAGTTCGATCTCAGGCCCTCCATACTCAAATACTTTTGACTGAATCGATTCTTATAGGCCTGAAAGCGGCGAATTTCGTTGGGTGTGAAGAGCTTGTCCGCCAGCCTGCGGATTCCTCCCGCTACGCCAGACATGGTTATAGATGAAGCCTACAAAAAATCCGAATTAATGATCCTCCCAAGACTGTATTCAGACTGTATTTATTCCCAAAAGTGTTTCTAAGACGTTGAGTACGAAGACTACTTTAAGTACTAGATTTTTGATTGATTTTATTATGTAATAACACTGATTTTCCTTTTCCTTTTGCAGATCTTCGACGATCACTACCACTTCGCACATCACAAGGTCTCGAAGCGGTCGCTCTCTCCCGCCACGCATCACCAGACGCGACTCGATGACGATGATCGCGTCCACTGGGCGAAGCAGCAGCGGGCCAAGTCGCGCTCCAAGCGTGACTTTATCCGAATGCGACCCTCGAGGACATCATCAAGGGCCATGTCACAGGTGGATGCCATGCCCTTTGACGATGCCAAGTGGCCGCAGATGTGGTATCTGGTAGGTGTCTAAATATATATATAAAAAGTCTTTATTAAAATTAACATAAGCCCTGAATTTCCCTCTTAAGATAGGGTTCTAAAATCGGAAAACCCTTGGTTTAAATAGTTATCTATCTTTTAGTAGGATTATATTTTATTTTCTTATTATTAACAAATATATAAACCTCAATTATTTATCAGAACCGCGGAGGTGGCCTGGACATGAATGTGATACCCGCCTGGAAACAGGGCATCACCGGCAAGGGCGTGGTGGTGACAATTCTAGACGATGGCCTTGAGTCAGATCATCCGGATATTGAACAGAATTACGTACGTATCTAATGGATATAGTATATTAAAGTATATAGCCACCTAAACCCAATATATTTGCCCTTACAAAACAGGATCGCAAGGCCTCGTACGATGTTAATAGCCACGATGACGATCCGATGCCGCACTACGACATGACCGACTCGAATCGCCATGGAACCCGCTGTGCCGGCGAGGTGGCGGCCACTGCCAATAATTCCTTTTGCGCTGTGGGCATTGCCTATGGAGCCAGCGTGGGTGGAGTGAGGATGCTGGATGGCGATGTCACAGATGCCGTGGAGGCACGATCCCTGTCACTGAATCCCCAACACATAGACATATATAGCGCGTCGTGGGGACCCGATGACGATGGCAAGACCGTGGATGGACCCGGAGAACTGGCCTCGAGAGCGTTTATTGAGGGCACGACCAAGGGACGCGGCGGCAAGGGCAGCATCTTTATCTGGGCCTCCGGCAATGGGGGACGGGAGCAGGATAACTGCAATTGCGACGGCTATACAAACTCCATTTGGACACTGTCCATCTCCAGCGCCACCGAGGAGGGTCATGTACCCTGGTATTCGGAGAAGTGCAGCTCCACGCTGGCCACCACCTATAGCAGCGGCGGGCCGGGCGAGAAGCAGGTGGTCACCACGGATTTGCATCACTCGTGCACTGTCTCCCACACGGGCACCTCGGCGTCGGCCCCGCTCGCCGCTGGCATTGCGGCTCTGGTGCTGCAGTCCAACCAGAATCTCACCTGGCGCGACCTGCAGCACATTGTGGTGCGAACCGCCAAGCCGGCGAACCTCAAGGATCCCAGCTGGTCGCGCAACGGGGTGGGCCGGCGGGTGAGCCACTCCTTCGGCTACGGTCTGATGGACGCCTACGAGATGGTGCGTGTGGCGCGTACCTGGAAAACGGTGCCGGAGCAGCAGCGTTGCGAGATCAATGCCCCCCATGTAGACAAGTAGGATGAGGATCTCTGGTTACACTATACTATAGGTTTATTAATCATTTTGTTTATTTATTTTATTCAGGGTCATTCCTCCCCGCACACACATCACACTGCAGCTGACGGTGAACCACTGTCGATCGGTCAATTATCTGGAGCATGTGCAGGCCAAGATTACCCTTACCTCGCAGAGGCGCGGAGACATTCAGCTTTACTTGAGGTCACCGGCCAATACCAGTGTCACGCTGCTCACTCCCAGGTTAGAGAAGTTTTTTATTTTTAACTATATATATCTACTTGTATTGGAAAAACTTCATAAACTTGATTTAAGGAAAAGAGAAAGCAAAAAAAGGCACACTAAAGTTCTCTAAAAACTGCAAAATTTACAAATTTGAGCTGAATTTCCCTTAAATCGGATCGGTTTTGTATTAAAGTAAAACGAATAATTAACCTATTAAGAAATATATTTACATTCTCCTACAAATATAGCATGCGAACTACCACAATTCACAATTAATTTGATTAATATTCAACAAAAGACTATATAATACAAAGATGATGCTTTCCCATAAAAACACAGTTTCGTTTTTAGTTTCCAAGCGTTTTCCTTTCATATAAAAATTGAAAAATGGAAACACTGTTTCATTATACTTTGTCCTTTAAAATATAAGTATTATAAACTTTAAAAAGGAGTTAAATATTAAAGAGTACACCACTTTTTTACTCTCTTACAACACTTACTTTCAGGTTAGTCCTTAGCTTTCCAGGAGTAAGATTATTTTGTTTGATTCATACTTTGGGTATTATTATTATTACCTTTCTTGAAGAGCACTTGTATTTTATGAAATTTAAATAATAAATAAGAAAACTATTTGTAATTATTACCACAACAGATGTAAATACCCTTTCTGACTTTAATTTAATATATTCTCTACTTATTTTTTCATTAGAATCCACGATAACTCCCGTTCCGGCTTTAATCAGTGGCCCTTCATGTCCGTACATACCTGGGGTGAATCCCCGCGCGGCAACTGGCAGCTGGAGATCCACAACGAGGGTCGCTACATGGGTAAGTCCTTTAGCCACTAAATAATTAGCCAAACCGAACTAGTGCCGTCAGAACGAGATGCTTTAAACCTGTACTGTTTTACATGCTGCGCTTTTGTGGAACTCACCATCGATCCATCCACACCCAAACACCTAACACCCAAATCTCATCCCCCCAAATCGCAATCCACCAGGCCATGCTCTGCTCAGGGAATGGTCACTGATCTTCTACGGCACCACACAGAGCATCGATCCCAACGATCCGATCTCGGTGCCGCGGACAAGTGGCTCGGAGGCCACTACGGCCAACACCAGTAGCACCACCAGTAATCTCCATCAGGCCTATTCCCCCCAGTATCCCCGCATTCCGCCCAATAACTTTGGGAACTCACCTTCCGGTGGTGCCAAGCTGCCGCTGGGCAAGCTGCCGCCGCCAAATAAATCCAGTTTGGTGACCAACAATCCGCTGCTGAATCCTGCACCGCCCAAGCAGGGTTACCAGCAGATATCGGCCACTTATGGCGTCATCCTGGCCAAGGCCAACGGAAAGGCAAACAATAACAATAAGGAGAGGAACAATAACAAGGGAAACAAGGCTAATAATGGTAATAAGGGCAAGTCCGGAGGATCGGGTGGCAATCGCAAGGAGCAGACCACGCCAAGCACCACCGTCCAGAATACCACCAGCAAGAACAAGTACTATCGCATCTCCCAGCAGCAGCAGCAGCAGCAGCCCAAGGGCAACAAGCAGGACAGGAATGGAGTGCAAACACCCCGACCCAAGGCCAATTCCGGGGAGAAGTCATACGACGAGAAGACCCGCAAAGTGGTGGGCGAAATAGGCGGATCCTCAGGCTCCAATGGCTCCATCAAGGCAGCCAAACAGGTGAAGGAGAGCACCACCACATCCACCTCGGATGCCCGAATACCCATGCTCTTCGAGCGCTACGACAAGATCCAGGCCATTTTCCCCGAACTGGAGCCCTACGAAAGTAGTTCGCCCAAGGGCAAGACCAAGCAAGCTAAGCCGGGCAAACAGTTCGAGGTGGAGCTCTTTAGACCCACCACCGGTGGTAATACCCGTCAGGGCAATACGAAGAAATCACCCTCGGTGCCGCCGCCTTCGCAAACAATGGCCTCCGTGCCCAGTCTACCCATGCTGCCTGCCGGCGGAAGTAGCTTCCTGCCCGACCAGAAGATCCTAAAGAAGCAGCAACTGCTGATGGCAGCCGCCGGGGTTATGGGACCCGCCCAAGTGGAGCTAGAAATGCAGGAGGTTCCCGCCACTCCGGACTACGAGGAGCCGCCTAGGGGACAGCGCAAGGAGGGCAACGGACCAAGTGGTAGCCAGTTTTTCTCAATACCGGAATTTTCATACTTAACTTTTGGGTTTTCAATCAAGGATTTAATTTTCATTTATTTGTTGAATCATTTGTAGAAACCTTTAGGGTATGACACTTAATTTCTTACCTATTTTTGTTATCTTTAGAAATGGGAAATTATATTTTCTCATCTTTATGTATAGGAAATTCATTTTTTTTTTTTAAATTTAAGCTGTTTCTCCATTGATCCATGATAAGTATAACAAAAATATCAATATTGTATTCGATATTTGACGAAAAAGATGATATATGGATTAATATGTTAATGTTGCTATATATTTACGATATATTTATATTCTGTTTGCTATATCGGATCAATATAATCGAAAAATAAAGCAATTAAAGGAAATTTTGTCGATTATTTCCTAAAAACATTATTGTTTTAACGTTAAATGCGCTATTTTCGATATTTAAAATTTCTGTGTATCAAAAGTGAGCGCAATATGTGTTCCTCTCCCTATATGTTACATCTCTAATCTAGATGTGTTTAATTAAAGTGTCATACCCGTAATGGAATCCCCCTATAAAGTGCTCTTTATTTCAGAAACCCTTTCTAGCTTTGTGTTTTATGATTTTTTGCCCTACCGCTGGCGGACGTCAATGAAAGTTTGACAGCCGGCGAGTGGCACTTTCTTGTTGCTTTTCATCAATCAAAGTGCAACTTTAAAATGCTTTTTTTCGGTTGCTTTTGCTGCTGGCTGCTGGCTGCTGCTGTCCGGGTTGCCAGCAGCAACAATTTTTCATTTTTATCCGTTTTTGCCGATGTTGATGAGAGTTGCGATTAGCTTTCGGCACTTGATCTCGCTCATATGGCAGATTTATTGGCCCTTCACTTGACTGGCCAGCAGTCTGCCAAATATTATATATATATTTCACACACATTCTGTAACAGTTTTCCGTTTGCCTGTATATATGTTTTTTTGATTTTATTTGTATTATTTACTTGTATCTTTTATATACCGGCAATAACTAAATGCATTTGCTTTCGATTTCTACTTTTGCGTTGCAGCACAAATCACACAATGGGACATGATATTCTATGGCACCGAAACGCCCGCCCAGCCATCGGATCAGGCCAATCCCAGCCAGGCGAACCAGATCAATATGTATGGCAACGATATGGCCCACAATGACATAGAGTACGATTCCACTGGCCAGTGGCGGAACATGCAGCAGGTGAGTCCACAATATCCACTATTTATCTGAGTATCGGAGGTGCAAGCCTCTTAGACGCATGAATAGCCATTAATCATCCAACCAGGAAGCTTGTACTCATGCCGGGAAACGAAGTACAGTGAAGGCTGGCCAACAAGTGGTACCTGATACTTGTAATAGAAGAATAATAACTATTAAAGTTTAATAAATTTAAGGCTTACTTCAAGAAGTTGCCATTTTTAATAATAAATTATTAGGTGATTTATTCTCCTCCTTGTGAGCCTTCACTGTATTCCGTACCCGCCCTGTTGGCCTTCGTGTTTACTTGATGGTCTTGGTATTGCAGTGCCTCGCAGATGGCTTTGCGGGCAGCGAGGAGCTGAGTAGCGATCAGAATCCGAGCCCGTATCACCAGAATCGTGGCTCGACGCCGCGTGCTTGCATGTGGCTAGCTTGATTAAACCGCCAGTGTCAGTCCGTCAGTCCTTGCCGCTGTGAACAGGCGGGTCCTTGGCAGGTAGCTCCTTTAAATCGCCCCAAAGTTTACTTGAATTTGAGTTCCATTTTGAGTTCCAGTCCCTCCAGTTGCCGTTGTGTTGAGCAGCATGCCCTCTCCTTTGTTGTCAATTCACGAATTTCGCCGGCACAAGCGACGACAGAATGTGCAAGGCATTCGCCCAATAGCGCTCATAAATTTGCAAATACTTAGCATACACTGTCAGCAGCTATCTCTCTGTCCCTGCCCAGTCCCTGCCCTGTCCCAGCCCTGCCCACATCCCGCATCCACACCCAGCATCTTAATTCCGCTTTTTGGCAGCCATTTTCGGCCTCTTTTTTCTGGCACTGGGCCAAGGCGCACTGCCTCTGCCAGGGGCAGCAGCACCAGGACATCAGGTGCACGGGAAAAAAATCACCAAAATCACAACATTTCAATTACAGTGTACACTAGGGAGAGGAAACAAGTTTGTAATTAGAAAAAGCATTTACAGGAAAGTTAAAATATGATATAGAGAGTAAAGGGATTTCAAAGTTGTCGGAAAGAATGTAATGTAAATTTTTTCCTGGTAAAAACACTTGTAGCATACTTCTAAGCACTATTTTAATTGGTTTTAATCCCTGCAACAACTAAGGCTTTAAAATCACTTAAACTCCATCTATTTTCTTTAAATTAAATTAAATGTATTTAACTTTTGCCATATATAAATATATGTAGTGCTCCAGAATCACTAGAGGTTTTAAAACATTTAAAAAAAAACCGTCTACAAGTAGGCAATAGATTTTTTTTTAGCTGCTTAATTCAGTGTACAATTTTTTTACAATGTTGGTGGATACCTTTTAAATACCCTTGTATTTTCTATAGCACCCCCTAATATATAATATATATAAATATATTATTCCGATAAGCCTGCAAGATTTATACAATTTCCGAAACTATTTTCGCTGTGCAAGGATTCAGTATTTTTGTAAAAGTTTTGCCTACGATTCGAGAATCCCTGGCTGGCTTTATTCAAGTGCACTTTTGCTCCGGGCAGTCAGCAATTTTTAACCTTTTGGCACCTATTGTGCTTTAAAAGCGCTGCTTTTTTGCCGCTTTCTGCTTTTTTGTTGCCAAGGCAGAGGGGATCGGAGCGGGGTATAATAAAGGCGAGTGCAGTGACTTTAGTTTTTTGTACGTCTCATCGCTCGGGCAGGCAAGGCAGCTAAAAACTTTTTGCATAACAAACACTCCTCCAGGATCCCTTACCTACATACCTCCATGCCTACCTCCCTCCCTCCCTTGATTTTCCTCCCATTTCCCGCACGCGACGTCATTGCATGTGAGCTTAGATAGGAGACACGGACGGACGGACGGACGGATGGACAGACATTTTGGGAAGGGGCAGCTATAAATAAAGGCAGACAGACCCACATACATAAGTGCTTAAAATGCCAGACAGAGCGGCAACATGCAATGAACTACGGCAACAACTACGGGAATCAGACGAAAACTTTTTTCCAAGCCCCTCCAACTCCATCTCACTCTCCTCGAGCAGGTTTAAACTTTTTAGGCCGGCATTAAGGCAGTTAACAGAGCCTAAAAAAGTACATAAATGTATTATTTAATTGGTTATTTTAGCTCTTATTGATGGGAATTGTAAAATTTCCACTTATATAGGGTTGTTAACTTTGTATTCCTTTAATGATGAAATATGATTATTCTCTAATCAATTATCTTGTGTTTTGTGAATTAATTTCTTTGTCATCTGTTTAAAAGTACTGGGAATGACTAATATATTTTAATATTAAAATAAGAACTAAATCTAACCTTTTTAGTCTTCTTTTCCTGGGTAGAATTAGAAGAAGTCTCGCTAAATCTTATGACATCAAAATAAGGCTTCTAGAAAATTAAAATAGCTTTGAATTATTCTGTATAAGGAGCTGAATAAGAGATTCCAAAACCAAGATGTGGTTCCAATTAATACTTGTCCTTAACCAGGAGTTAATCTATACTTAAAATCAATTCGAACTTCAAGCGTATACATTTTCTATAAATATTTCCTTTACTTTAGTAAATAATAAAACAAAATCATACCTAATGCCCTTATCTTATTATGAACTTGAGTTAAACAGCCTGTGAAAAGGAAATCTCCTTGTAATGAGATTATTTTATGAAGATTTTCATACAACATTCTTTTAATGAACCTATTTATTAAAACACTTTTTTATTATATTATTACTAACCCAATTTTAATCCTTATTTTCAGGTTGGCGATGTGGGAATGACCCAGGATCATAGCAATACCGCCGCGTGCCTTAAGTGGAGCGATCGCAAGTGTTTAGGTTTGTCCCTACTCTTTTTTACGATCATGCAAGTCTTCTTTCTAAACTTTAAACATGCCAACGACAACAACAACAACAAGAACAAGAACAACATCATTAGATAATTTAGCAACAAATGAGAGTCGATGAAATTGGCAACTGAAAAGAAACAAAATTGAACTGTATAAGAATCGGGGAAAAAAGCGGCAAGAAAGAGGTGATGATGAAGAGCGAACAAAGAATTTCCAATTAACCTTTCGATGGCAACAGGACGAAGAAAAACCAAGAACAAAGAACGAAGAACAAGAATCAAGAAACAAGAAAAACAAAAAAAAAAGAGCTAAAATTATAAGTAATTTTTAGAATAGGCGAGAGGCGGAAGAATCACTGCAAGTCCAAAAATATATACATACTAAAATTTTGTAGTTAAATTTAAATGTAAGCCTAGTTTTACACACAAGCAACACCACACACACACACGCACACGGATGCATACTTTTGTAGGCGTGGCAGGAAAAAAAATCAAAGGTTGTTTTTTTTCAATTCGATATCCTGTGTTTTTTTTTTATTATTATTTTTATTTTGTTTTGTTGTCGAGGCACAAGGCAAACTCTTGTATTATTTTAGTCGAAATGCAATTATACACATCCATATACAGACGTATCCTATAAATATATACACCTATATATATATATTAGATATCTGTATATATACATATATTATATATACACATTATGTTTAAGAGTTTTTAGTTGAAATTTTATGTACAATTCGTTTTTAATTGTTTTCGTTTAGATTGTTTGTGTTTGTTTTAAGCCCGTTTAGTTTGATTTGTTTTTGCAATGTTTTCCCCTCATTGCCTGCTTCCCCCTTTTTACACAGCGAGAAATGCAGTTCATATTTAATATGCAACAATAATTCATGGCATTTGTCAAATCTTTTCGAACTAATCTTTACAATATGATAATAATGTCTTCTATATCGCGATCTGTGTGTATATACGTGACCTGTAAAAACTAAATGCATTATTTCAGATATTGCCAAGCCAGCCAAGTAGTCAGCACTGTACGCCAGCTTTTGCTTCTTTTTTTTTTTTTTGTCAATGTTAAACATTTATTCTAATAGTTTGAGTTGCCGCTTTATTTTGTACAAGAAACAAAATGTTTAAATAATGCCACGCAGCCGGGCGATACAAAAACACACACACACAGAAAAACAAACTGCAGTTTAGAGTTCATAGTAAAAGACTGTTTCTTAAAATTAAAACTAATAACTTGGACGGAACGGGATATTGAAGTGCAGTGAAAAACCAAAACTAAGTATTTAATGGAAATGTTTCTAGTGTTAAGGCGCCGCCAAGCAACAAAGCAAACAATTTTTGTATCGATAAACAAAACGAAAACATGAAATCGAGAAGGTAAATGGAAGGCATGGAAATAAAATAATAATAAATAATGTGAAAAATCAAATCAAATCTAAAAAATAATCTAAGGTGTAGGGGTAAAGCATAGCGTAATAATAATAAACGAAATGTAGACAAGAAGGAGCAACCAATAATAATTAAACAATTAAACAAAGTGCGAGTAATTATACTTGGCAGCTTATACAAAAAAGTTCCTGCAGTTTTCAACAAAGTTGCAACATGACACCGAATCCGAAGAACATGTGCGAAGTTGAACCGTAAAAAACACACACAATTATTATTAACAATTTCAACATACACACACACACACAAAACATATCTTTGTTACAAATTTGTTGCTTACTTAAAATCGTATATTAAACATAAATCAAAAAGCAAATCGAGTGCAATAATTATTATTAATTCTCTCTTAGGCAGCTGAAAAACTTAAACTAAACAAGGTTTTCTTTCGTCGTTATAATTTTATTTTACTTTGTTGTAAACCAATTTTAAACAAAAACATATCATTTAAAAGTAGTTTTTGTTTCGTAACTTGGTACAAAATATTAGTTAACTTAAAGGAAATTATACTTATTCCCCATTTTGTGATGATCTATGTATTTGATTGGCTTTTGAGTTATTTGGACGAATATGTTCCCAATATACATATTATCTATGCATTTTCTTTGTATGAATAATCATATCGTAACTGCACAATAAACAATACAAATATGAATGTTAATTTAATGATGAACAAGTTTATAGGAAGGTAATGCGAGCGAAGAAAAGGAGTATCTTTTTTGTTGTTGTTGTACTTAGCAAACATGCACACTCCCACACACAGACACATATTAGCCAGCGCATATATAGGATATATATCTAGCATTTCTCTATCTGCGAAAATAGTTGAATTAACCCCCTTAATTGCCCAGCATATATACTATTACTCACTAGCAGCGAAATACTTACACTTACACACACAGAACACATGCAGAAATATTAACCAAAACGCACAAGTACTTACCAAAACTCTGGCAAGATACCAAGATAAATTATGTTGAACAAATCGCCAAGTAAGTTTCGTTAAGAACTCTGCAGACCGAACTCTCTCTGTGCCCATTTCTACAACGCACAATCTTTGGTACTTATTTATCTTTGAGAACACACTCGCACACACACACACACACACACGAGGGATAATTAACTCTGAAGCCTAATTACTCAGTCAAGTAATTGGAGACAAAAGCCAAATTAATATTTAAGCCTAAACTAAAAACAAGAACAAGATTCAACATGAGAAATACAATTAAAAACTGGTACTAGGGCCTGGGGTAGAAATTAGCAACTAAATATATTAACTTTAAAGCGAAACGAAATTGTAAAATAACATCGGAACAAAAAGCCCCTAAATTAATGCTTGCAAATTAATCAAGCCGAAACGAAATGAAATTACACTTTTTTAAATGTAAAATGAGAACTCTTAAATTAGTAACTAAACAAAATGAAAGAACAACCTCTTGGGTATGATGGAAATTGAGAATGCCGCAATTCGAAACTCAATACAATTTTTTATGTATGTTTGTGTATATATCTATCTATATATAATATCTATATGAGTAATAAATAAATGCATTGAAACCGTAAAAAAATCCAGCCATTTATTTCCAACCAACAAAATTCAAAGCAGCAAGCGAAACATGCTCAAAAAATAACAAAACATTAAAAATAACTATAGGATTGGGAGACTGCCTCCGCCATATTTGATCCGTATTTTCTCCGCCTGCAGTCCAGAGTTCACAAATTTCCTCAATTGCAAAAAATTTCGAGATTGCAGACAAGGTGAGTTTTTTGGTCGACCAAATTTTCCATCCTAAGTATTTTGTTCTGTTCTCCTTTTTTGATTTAAACGGAAATTGAAATTTTCCCTTTAACCATTTTCTAATTTGTTTCTTTCGTTACGTTAACTCCTTTTTTTTCTTAACACAATCGCTCATTCTCATGTTTTTTTTTCTTTGGTGATTGACACAGTGAACACTCATACACTGCTACCCACAATCGCACTCTGGCTTTTAGTTTTTCTTTTATTTTATTTCATTTCTGCTATTTTTGAGCATGTTTTCACCGCTGAGCTTTGAATTTTTTTTGTTGCTAATAGATGTCTTTGGAAAATCAACATATATTTATGCTTGCTTTTGTCTTATTATGTCTGCATATATCATAAAAAAGAAAGATTAATTGGAATATCTGGAAGTAAAATTAAATATTGATAAAAAAAAGGTAATATAACCATACCCAAGACCTTATAATAACAAGATGCATTACGCCCAGTCGCTGTAGGCGTTAAAGAGTGAGAGCTCTCTCTCTTTCTGGCTTTTAAACAACATTTTAAAGAGAGTCTGGAGCCACCCCCAGAGATGACACGAAAAATTGAAGCATAATAAAGTCGTTTGGCGTTACTCATCTTGATATTAAAAAGAGAACACTGTTATGTTAGTTGCCTTTGTTCCGGACACATTTAAAATATTAACTATTGATGCTTATTATAATTTATATATTATTTTATCTTGTTAAATACATAACATGTTATCTACAAACATAAAGTATGAAGGATGAATTGCTCATCATGCTCAAAACATAGCTATTTATTATTTATACCACACCTTAATCCTTACTTCTTGTTTAGTTCTCTACTAATCTACTAATTTTCAAACTTTCTTCTTCCAACTAAAACTGTCGCTGAGGTAAATCCCTTCTTAAGCCAAACTTGAGTATAAATAAATACAATAATATTATATATCCGTTTCTCACCGTTCGCAGAATGCAACGATTCCGCTTACATGTACGAGGATCTCTGCTATGATGTCTGTCCAATGCACACGTATCCCTTTGATAAACTAGCAGCGGATCAGGAGGATGTGGACGGGGATACGAGCACGGGACCAGCTCCCGTGAATCCCTACAGCTCGCCCACCACGGATACTCCCTCATTGCTGTCCAATTCCATAGACGACAAGCAGGATCCTCTGCAGGCGGAGGATCGACGACGTCGTCGCAGTCACAGCACCACCTCTCCCCTCATCCAACTGGCGGAGACACCGGCCAGGACCTGTGAAGGGTGCGACAGGAGCTGCCTGGCCTGCTACGGACCTCTGGCCTCACAGTGCAGCACCTGTTCCGCGGGCAGCCAACTACGGAAGATCCTGAACGAGACCTTCTGCTATGCGTATGTGGTTCGCAGCACGGGCATGGCCACGGTGGTGGATGTATCTGAGGAGGGTAATGCCAGTACCCTCAAGTATATGACCGGCACCACAGTGCTGCTCCTGCTGGCCGTGGTCTTTTCCGTTGTGGGCTTGACTGTGGCCGGTGTCATCGTGGTCTATCAGCGAAGGACAATGGCACACAACCACGAACTGTACTCTCGAGTGGCTCTGATGGCCGGCGAAGACAGCGACTCTGACAACGACGACGAACTGTTTCGAGCTTATTTCCCCGGTAGCAAACCGGATATAATCGAGTATCGAGATGAGGCACCCACCGAAGCGATCTCCACGAAGGAAGAGGCCAGCCAATTGGTCCCCTAAAAAACCATATTTAACTAATGATTATTGACTTGCATTTAGCCACATTAACAAGCTGACCACCTGAAAGATTAAATCAATCCTCAGCCAATAAAGAACACACATTTTTGGTTAGCATTTTATTACATTGGACGGCAATTGCACTATGTTTACAAGCCAAACTAGATTAAAAGTATTAAAAGTGAAACAAAAAACAAGAGAAAAAATCAAAACTATATATGTATATTTGTAATCTAATAAAAAAAGATCGATACAGAATTATAAAGTCATACTTATTTATTGGGAAGATCAGGGTGCAGTCAAAACCCTCTTTATAAAATGAAGTATGATCTATCTAGCGATCTAGTGTCAAAATATTCAAACTTGATATCCGCTAGTTAGTTAATATATAGTAAAAAGCCTTGAACTGTTACCACAAATGATGAATGTCTCAACAGAATCACTGAGTCATATAATAATATTTAACAACTTGTTGAGTACTTTGGTACTTTGTTAACATTGTTTTGGCTGCCCATTCAACGAACCAACACTTGAGGTAGTCCTCAAAATGTTTTGTAAAGATAGTGAAGCCATGGTATTACGAATGTTAAGATTGCATTTAAAGGGGTCTTTGACTTTCAAACAACTTACCAGATAATAGCTGTGTTTTGTTAATTACAAAAGTATCAAAGTAGGTGAGCCGCAATCTCGGAGCTAAAAGCCATCGGTTAGCTAATGGAAATTAAACCAAACCCAGGTTGGAACTTTCTTATCAGTGATAACCCCCATTATCAGGTAATTCCCGGTGAGAAATGTTGTTGACAACATTCAAGAGTTTTATTTTCCGCTGACCGACAGAAGAGCTCTTTAGAATTCCCTCGATTTCCTTATCGTGACTATATTAGGACTATTGATTGCCACCTGCACAGCAGTCGTTTCTCGCAAGTCCAACGAGAAAATGAGGTTTAATTTATTGTCACTGCTGGTGGTGGTGGCTTCAACCTGCTGCCTTTGGGATGCAGTGTCCAGCTGCGCCACCATTGAGCAGCGCTACAAGTTCCCAAACAGCAACATCTACGTGCGACTGCGTCGCGGTGACAAGTTGCAGTACGAGCTAATGAAGGGCGATAATACCCTGCAAACGGTGACCTTCGACAACTTTGAGACGAGCGCTAATCTGGTGGAGACGGACAGCGGGGGCTACACCCTCACCGATGGCACCACAGTCGTTCAGTTTACGCTGGTCCAGAACGGTGTGGTTTCCGGCACGGGCAGCGACATTACCCATATCCGGATCTCTCGCGATCAGGTGCTGAAGGGCACCCAGCCCAGGGATTGTTTCCCATTGAAGACGGGATCCACGCACTGGTTCAGCGGGCCGGAACAGAAGCAGCACTACTGGCCGGTGGAGCGGCAGGTGCACAGCAACTACTCTTATCTGCCCAAGGAGCTGGACAACTTTGGTGTGGGCGAGCGGTACTGGCTGAACAGTGCCGGTGCCTTCTTGTACGTGGAGAGCAACACGCCGCTCTTCCTCGACCAGAACACAGCGGACTATCCGGGCCAGCTCTGCCTGAGTGCCACCAGTGAGTTGCCCTACGATCCCCGAGTAACCGCCGGCAAGTTCGTCTACCATGTGGCCGTGGCCAAGGATGCCAAGTCGGCGCACAAGTATGCCGTGAAAACCTTCCTGGGTCGACCCACGGGCTTCCCAGATGAGCGCATGGTCAGGCATCCGGTGTGGTCTACTTGGGCGCTTTACAAGGCGGAGGTCACCGACGAAGTGGTAAGGGACTTTGCCAAGCAGATCCTGGACAATGGGTTCAACAACAGTCAGCTGGAGATCGATGATGATTGGGAGGACTGTTATGGCGCCCTGACCTTCAGGAAGAACAAGTTCCCCGATACCAAGAACCTGACGGACGACCTTAAGGCCCTCGGCTTCCGTGTGACCTTGTGGATCCATCCGTTCATTAACAACAACTGCACGGCCATTTACGAGGAGGCCAAGTCTCTGGGCTATCTGGTGCTGGACCATGAGGGCAGCTCCGACACCCAATGGTGGAACAGCCAGCCCAAGGATGCAGCCATCTTGGATTTCACCAAAACCGAAGTCCAGGAATGGTTTGCCAAGCGCTTGAAACGCCTGCAGGATGAGGAAGGCATTGATAGCTTTAAGTTTGATGCCGGGGAGACCAGTTGGTTGCCCAGTGATCCCGTGCTCCAAGCCAGCACCTCCATGGTGACTCCTCTCCAGGCTGTGGGCGATTATGTGCGCACCGTTGCCGCCTTTGGCGACATGGTGGAGGTGCGATCAGCACAGAACACCCAGGATCTACCCATCTTCGTGCGCATTGTGGACAAGGACTCGGAATGGGGCTGGAATAATGGTTTGATCACGCTGATCACGTCAATGCTGCAAATGAACCTCAACGGATACCCCTTCGTCCTGCCAGACATGATCGGCGGCAATGGCTACTATGAGAAGCCGCCGAACAAGGAGCTCTTCCTGCGCTGGCTGCAAGCCAACGTCTTCATGCCCGCCCTCCAGTTCTCCTTCGTTCCCTGGAACTTTGACGACGAAGCCATTGCCATAAGCAAGAACTTCACAGACCTTCACGCCAACTACACGCCATACATCATGAAGCTCTTCCAGCGAGCCGTCGACTCTGGAGAGCCGGTGAACGCTCCGCTCTGGTGGATCGCCCCCACCGATGAGGTGGCGCAGTCCATCTACGATGGTGAGTGGTAATCGGTTATATAGACAGCTCTTCAAATGGGGGAAGGTGTGACACTCTTGATAAAACATAATGTATTATGAAGGTGTAGCACCTGTCAGTTTCCTTTTCTGTTAAGCTTGAAAGTATATTTAATTTTTGGTCGGATTTCAGTGAGTCATACTGATTTAATATCGGTCTTGTTAGCACCCGAAATCCTTTAATTAACCACATCAAACCGTGTTCCTTTGCAACTAACCCAATGTTCCATTTTATCCACAGAGTTCCTGCTGGGCGACGACATCATCGCTGCCCCCATCGTGGTGGAGGGTGCCACCAAGCGTGACATTTATCTGCCGGAGGGAGAGTGGAAGGACGGCAATAGCGACCAGGGTTACAGTGGACCCACCTGGGTGATGGACTATCCAGCTCCGCTAAACACGCTGCCCTACTTTGTGCGCGTGGGCTTCGTGTTGGTGTAGAGCCAAAGCCAAACTACACGTATTTAGTCTTAATTTTTTAACATTTATTTTCAGATCATAAAACGAACAAAATAACAAACTAAATTCAAATACAAAAATGCTCACAGTTAATTTGGTAAAATCGAAGGGGTTAATAGCTAGATAGTCTGGGAGCTAGCCTGAGTGGTAGACAGGGAAATAGGCTGGGAAATAGGGTCTGAGATTGTCTGGGAAAGAGACTGGCAGATACTCTCAGACAACGACTGGGAGATGTCCTGGGAACTAGATAGTTTGGATATATCGGAGGCGTCTCCCGATCCGGATAGCGTGCTGAATGGGAACTGGAAAGATGTGCCACTGCCTCGATATTGCCCGTACTCCTCCTCAAAAGCCAAGTCGTCCTTGGTCAGGACTTCTCTCAGGTTAATGGTGCTGCAAGAGGAGAAATCTTAAATTACATATGTTTATAGAAAAACTCATCGGACTCACTTCGCTTCCATGTGAATCTCGGCGTCCTTCTCACACATGGCCATTTGGAGGGCTTGCACCCGGCGGGCACAGCGACGCCACTGCTTCTTGTAACGATCCTTCTGGCGGGTCAGATTGAAGTACCGGCTGTTCTGGGACTTTAGCTCTTCGAGCACCTCCTTGAGCTCCGCTTCGTCGGAGCCCTTGCACTTGAGTTCTATGATTTCCTGTTCCATGTCCGCGATGCGAGCCTTTAGCTCCGCCTTTTCGGTGGCCAGCTGCTGGTTCTCCTGGTGCAGCTCCTGGCTGCGACTCTGGAAGAGCCTTACCTGTCCTTCCATTTCCGCTTGAAGCTGTGCAATGTGCTGCTCCAGCTCATTGAACTTGGTCTCGTAATCCACGCTCTGGTCTGCTTGCATCTTATCCTCCTCTTGATCCACGTAGTTTTGTTGGAGTATTTTGAGTTCTTGGTATTCCATCTCCTCCAGCTGGGCTTTGTAGTGCAGCTCCTTGTGAGCTAGCTCCTCTTCAAATCGCTCGATTTGTTGTCTCCGCCAGGACGTGATCTTCTGGCCAACTGTCCCCCTGTTCGTTGAGTGATCCATATTAAAATTCTCCAAGTAACTCATATCCCTTGGGCTTTTGCGTGAACTAGTAGACTTTACGGAATCCCTGGAAGATAACATCTTGGTCGCTTTGGCATCATCCGCCAATGGTTTGTCTGCCACGCGCTTGGACTTCTTTATTATTCTCTTGGTCTGAACAGTAACAAGTTCTTCTTGGGGCTCTACATTTTCCGAAAGCTCATTGTTCTTAACAACAGCTGATGATTTTTTTCTTAAAACCTTTCTTTTAATGGGCTTAACAGCTTGATCCTCTATGCTTTCCTTAAGGTGGGTCTCGTCTTCGACTATAGACTGCTTAACCCTCCTCTTGGTGGGTTTAACAGCCAGCTCCTCTAGGCTTTCGTTGAGGTGGCTCTCCTCTTCGACTATAGACTGTTTTACCTTCCTCCTGGTGGGCTTAACAGCTTGCTCATCTAGGCTTTCGTTGAGGTGACTCTGGTCTTCGACTATAGTCTGTTTAGGTTTCTTCTTTTTCAGGACTCGCACATCCCGACATTTTACCTCTTCGGATTTTGATTGGTATTCCGGCAGGGAGATATATTCCTCGGAGCTCGGATCATTTCCAGGTAAAACCCTTTTCTTATTTCTCAACCAATCTCCCTGGGACTGGCTGCTAGCAACGCTCATTATCTCGTTTTCTCGAACAGTTCGAAGTTTATTCTTGCGGCTTAGGGGTTTTGCCAGGCCGAGTGCCAGCTGATCCTCGTATAGGATCTCGTGGAGCTCAGTCTGGCAGGTCTCCTCCAGATACAATTCCGTTTCTTCCAAGGCTGTCGACTGCACATTATTGACTTCAATCCAGCGGGCTCGGAGTGCCAGATCGGCACTAGAAGACTTTTCTATCCCGACACTATCCTGCGTACTTGTAGAAATGTCTTCAAGATGTTCAGGGAGCAACGTCTTGGACTTCACTGTGCGTTGGCATGAGACATCCTGGTCTATTAGGTCGGTCTCTGTAAGTGATCCATGTTTTTTTACTATCTTTGTGGTCTTTGATTTCTTGCATAACTTCTCCTTGTAGGCCGCTAAGTGCTCAGCCAGGAATTGGTCGTCGTCCAAGCTGTCCTCAGGGATGTCATATGTTTCTGCTGGACGTTCTGGGCTTTGGGACCAGCCAGAAGTATCTTGGGCCAAGTTAATCTCCTCCCTGAGATCCGTTTTCGAAACCTTCTTTACATATTTTCTACGCACCCTTGTTTCGTTAATGCATTCGCTTGAAGATCCCTTCAAAGCTTCATTGAGTTCCAGTTCGTTGGAATCCTTTATCCTTGCTTCTTTGCTTACCTTTTTGGACTTCCTAACTTCCTGATTAATTGGTACTGCCATATGTTCCTTACTAGCTGCCTTTTTCCTTTGCATCTTTGTAGAATCCATTTGATCATCTTCAAGTCCACTTACTATTCGCTCAAACTGTTGCAAGGTTGAAATATCACTGAAATTCTCAACATCGTGACCTTTCATTTGAGTTTTTGTATATCTGGGAATTTGACTTGACTTAATTCGAGTTCCCATTTCGGATTTCAGTTTATCTTCTTCTGCTAGTATCTTTTCTTCCAACTCAAACTGTTGCAAGGATGTCACTTCGCTGAGAATTTCTTGGTCCTCCAACGATGGTTTTACATTTTTGGAAGCCATTAATCTGGGCTGCGTTGATTCCCCAACAGACTCTTTGGAGACCTTGGCCTTTATTTTGAGTTTTTTGGATGGCAGCGGTTCCTTAGAGTCAGATTGCAATATAGAGCTCCTGGAGGACCTGGCATCTAACATCTCTTCGCTAGAGCTCAGGATACAATTTAGATTCTTACGGTTATAAAGTCGCTGATCGATTTCCACTTTGTTTGACTCTTTAGCATCAAAACCTTCTTTCAATTCCACCAGACACGGCTCATTCTCGCTCTCCATGTTGAGCTCCTCCTCCTTCATTCGAGTGAACTTTCGGCGCTTGCTTTGTTTTCTAGAAAGATCTGTTAGATCGTTGATATCGAATGAATCGTCATGGGTAGAGGCAACTCCGACGGATTCCTCCGATGCCGACAGCTCTGCCCCCACATTCAGACTGGCCACTGAGCAGGAATCATGTTGTTCATGAGATAGGGCAAATGCTTCCGTATCTTTGCGATTGGTTGGCAACTCCCTGATCACTCCGCTGGCAATCGAAGGCGCAGATTCAGGCTCTACTTGCTCCTGGCGCGAATGTATATTCTTGATTTCCACACTAAAGGAGTACTCCATCACTGGCGGCTTTGGGTCCCGGGCGCTGTCCTGCCGTCCGATTCGATTAAACGAAAATGATCCCTGGCTAGAATACTCCAGTTGATCGGCGAAGTGGCTGTCCGGTGGCAGCAGATTATTGAAGTCCATGCGGTAATTGGCTATCAAGGAAACATAATTAAATTGTTTTGGGGATTGGGTTAATAGTGAGAACCTACCTATGGCCGTTCCGTTCATGTACATGTTAAAGGGCAGGTAAAAGATGCGTTGGAAGTACAGCCGCATGCTGCGTAGAGAAGTCTTAAAGCGCAGCCCCAGGACATCGTTGACGGCGTACGAGTCGGACTCGATTAGCTTCAACTCGATGTTGGTCACGTTGCCCACAAAGTCAAACATAACGACCACCGAGCCGGGTTCCTTGCCTTGGTTAAGCCACTTCACCAGCCGGTTCACGTTCCTCAGCTGCTTCAGTTGCAGCACCACCTCGATGATGTCGCAGTCGATGAGCGGATCGTTGCCCACCTGCAGCAGGCCCAGTTGCATCAACGACTGCACATAGATGTTGGCCTGCGGAAGTCAGGTAATGAATCTCCTCTGGAAACTCCTGCGGAAACACCTGAAACTCACCTGCGACTGGAGCATGCTGGCAGTGACCGAGTGGCCGGCCGACCTCAGCGGCGGTGTGGGCGGCGCTTTTTGCTAAGGGAAAACTCTTTATTATTTACATTTTCATACAAAATTTCATAAAAGGATCGGACTCACATCTGGGAACTGCATGAGGTGCTCAAAGTCCTTCGTATGCAGTATGGACTTCTTGACAATGGCCAGGACCAGCAGCACCTCCGGTTTCTGGGATCGGAACCCGCTGCTAATGCAAATAAGCTTATGCCAAATCATCTTCAGATGGGGCCCGTTGTGGCTGCCTAAGGTGCTCAGAACCGGAAGTCCTCGCAGTGGCAGCAGCAGACTGCCAATGGGCTTCCTTTCCCCAGATCCACGACAGGCAGAGAACGTTAACTTGACGGGTCGATGGTCTGTCTTGATGCGCTTAATCCCAGTGAGATCGCACTCCCAAATGCAATTGCTGTTGAAGACAACGGACTCGTTGGCCACCGACTGAGAGCCCTCCACATCGAAGTCCACGGTGTTCAGGGCGGCGTTCATCACGATCAGATCTCGCTGCTCGCTGGCATCGCGACCCACGAAGTTAATTGCTGAACAGAGGACGAATATTACCTTGGTTGGCTTATTCAAGCAACATTTTGTACCCACCTTCAGCCACGTGTAGCACAACGCAATAGACGTTGTCACAATCCTTGCTACTGCCACCTTCACTTCGATTATCGCTGGCCACCGGCAGCGAGCGAGACGTCTTGTTCCGCTGCTGGACCATCGTGTTGTGAAGGAATCAGTTTGGGTTTTCGGGCGGAAACTAAATAATTTTCGAGTGAAAAGGTGCTAAACTTTCAAGACTAAATTTGATGAGTAAGTGCATCTGTTTTTCGCTCGGTCGGGCCAATGTATTCTTCACTATTTTGGCAGCAGCTCTGACAACCGACACCGAAGCTACTTGGATAGGTCGTCAAGGCGATGCCAGACGATATACAGACAACTATCGGGTGTGGAAAGCAGGTGGTGCTGTCCATAAGTGAAACAACCCTATTTTTTTAAGGGTGGAACCTGCCGTAATCCTGTATTGGTTGCCGTTTTCAAGGGTACAGTGCACTTGTTCCTAATTCAAGGTATAGAAGGTTGATCGTTAAGTATAATATATTTGGAATATTATTATCCTCTAAACTGTTTTATATATGACATGTTTGGGCACCGCATTTCAGCTTGAAAGATAATAGAAACAGATTAAAAAGATCCCCCACAAACACATTTCGGAGGTCATTTCAAAAAGCCAATCCTCAAAGAAAACACTTCTTTATAATTGTTTGGACACATTTTAATTTCCAATTCTCATACAGTAAACTGTTCCAAAACCGTGCGCCTCGCCGGCTCCCCAGAATTCTGACCCTCCTCATAGTGGCCCTGCTGCAGGCGATGATTCTTCAGCGCCGTTCCCTGGATGAAGCGTTCCCCGCAGACGCCGCACAGGTAGGGCCGCTCGCCTGTATGCCGACGGATGTGCAGTGTCAGGTCGTTGGACTGCGTGAAGCTCTTCTCGCAGTAGGTGCACTTGTACGGCCGCTCGCCGCTATGGATACGCATGTGCTGCTGCAACTTGTAGGAGCGAGCGAATCCTTTCTGGCAGACGGTACACACGTGCGGCCGCTCCCCAGTATGCGTGCGACGGTGGCATTGGAGGTCCGAGGATCGGGGAAAGGCCATTGCGCAGAACTCGCACTTGAAAGGCTTTTCGCCGGTATGGCGGCGCATGTGAATGATCAGATTGGAGGATGAGCTGACCGCCTTGCCGCAGAAGGCGCACAGGAAGCGCTTTGGTTCCTTGGGGGAGCTGGATCGGTTCGGAGGAACCTTTACCACATCGGGGCCCCTGCCATCGGGCCCATGGAACTTTTTCACGTGCGCCGTAAGGCGATCCTTTCGATTATACTTCCTGGGGCAGAGGGCACACTGGAACACCGGGCAGTCAGGCTTCGGTTCCTCCACTGAAGCCTCCTTACCCTCCTCCTGCTCCGGGTTGTCCGGCTTTCCGTGCTGCAGCTGCATGTGCGCCAGCAGATTTGACTCCCACATGAACTTGTAGCCGCAGCGAGAGCACGTGAACTGCTTCTCCCTATTGTCACACTGCGTCCTCTTATGGTGGGCAATGAGATCGGGACATACGCTCTTGAAGATGCACTGATCGCAGCCGTCGGGAATCTTCTCCAGCCGGTGCATGGCCTGCTGGTGCTGGTGCAGCTCGAACTTTCGCACGCACCTCAGCTGGCACATGCCGCACGTGTAATAGGCAGGCACTCCTTCCGGTTTGGACTGCTCCCCATCGGTTTCCGAGTCCTGGAGTTCCAGCTCGAAACCCATTTGGTTGGTGATCGAGTAGTTCTTCAGTGAGGAGAGCTCGTGGTGACTACCCGCCGGCATGGTCTCCAGATGCAGACGCAGGGCAGCAATGCTGGAGAAGCTCACGTTGCACACCCGGCACTCCACCGTTTTTTGACCGCCAGGATTCCCGTAGAAGTCCAGGAGAGCCTCTGCATAGTGCAACTGGCTAGCCCGGATGCCGTGGCGCGTGATGTGCTGCAGGAGATTGGCCCAGCGGTAAAAGCGACGTGCACACCAGCGGCACCGATAGATCGTCGCCTCCCGGGCATGCATCAGAGTGTGCCGCGTGAGATCCTTCTGCATTTTGAACGTTCGCTGGCACTCCCGGCATTGCAGTTCGCCGTCCGCCTGTGGCAAATCTTCTGCCGTTGGCATCTCAGCCTGCTGATGGGACAGATATAGGTGGAGCTTCAGATTCTCCCGCCAGCGGTAGCGTAGAGGACATTTGCGGCACTGGAAGCGCTTCTGGGCATTGCCGCAGAAGGTCCGGGAGTGATGTTGCAGCAGGCACTCGCTTACAAACCTGGCCTGACAATGTAAGCAAACGTACGGTGCGTCCTCCCACTGATGAGCCTCTCCTTGGTGGGCATAGAGTTTATGCTTTCTCTTTACCTCCGTGGGACAAAGATTGCAGGCGTAGTTCTGGCCGGATGGGATCTCTTCCTCCTGCTCAGATTCCGTGTCCGTTTCGCTGCTATCCAAGTTGAGTTCCAGGCCCGCTTCATTGGTGATGGAAATAAATCGATCCAGCTCCAGTCCTTGGTCCACATCAGCCATAATCCGATCCGCTAGCTCATCCCTGTCCAATACGATGCCTAATTCTGGGTACAAGGACTTGGAGACACTGGAAATATCGATCTCCGTGGAGAAGCTTAGTCCGTACTGATGGGAGGCCAGGTGCGTTCGCAGATCAGAGATCTTGGAGTGCCGTGACAGGCAGATCATGCACTGAATCTGCTTGCAGCCATGAGGACGAGCTAGCAGGGCCAGGACCTGACCATTGTCGGAGGTTAAGGGCTGTTCCAGCAGTTGTTCTTCTGTGTGGATCCTCAGGTGTGACTTTAGGCCATCCTTGCGGTGGAACTTGCGATCGCAGTGCGGGCACTCGAACTGCGCCGACTGCGGCAAGTGCAGGCGCTTGTGACGAGTGAGATCCTTGTGCCAGATGAAGACCTTTTCGCACTCGTCGCACTGCAGCCTAGCCTCACGATGCGCAGGCTCCTCTGCCGGTTCCTCCTCCTCTTCCTCCGTCTGGCTGTGGTGGGACCTCAGATGCTGTTCGTAGTTACTCGGCCACACGAACCGAAGGTTACAGCTCCGGCACTGCCGGCGGAAATGTTTCTTGGCGCAGACACGCCGTCTGTGCTGTTGCAGCAGGGCGTCGCTTATAAAGCCAGCACCACAATCCTGGCAGGAACATGGCAGATCCTTTAAATGTGCGCTGTTCTGGTGTTGCAGCAGGCTCAGGAGTCTGTTGGTCACTACTCCGCAAAGCAGACAGGTATGCGAGGCTGTCTTTTCGCTCTCCTCCTGGTCATCGCCGCTCTGCTCCGTTTCGGAATCGAACAGATCCAGCTCCTGGCCACTTCCCGTGCAGGCGTTGTAGTAGCGATCGAAATCCTGCACCTCAAAGTCCTCAGCTATGCGGACAGCAAGCTCCGACGAGGTGCAGTCCACTCCTTTGGGGTAGAACGACTGAAAGAAGGTCGAACTGTGCCCCGGATCGATGCCACTCATATTTTGGTGGCTAACCAGGTGAATACGCAACTGGGCCAAGGTGGGCAGTGATTTGTCGCACAAGGAGCAGAAAATCTGGCGGGCAGGCATCGCTGCTCGGTGGGAGCAGGCGTGCCCATGCAAATTCTCCGCCCACATAAACTTTCCCGGGCACTTGGGGCAGCGATGCCGCTTCAGCTTGCTGTGACACTGAGTGTTTACATGGCAATCATAGAGTCTGGAGCAGAGGAATCCTACTTTACAGAGATCGCAACGTTGCCAGGGTAGCGTTGAAGGCGTAGATTGAGCATGTTCCTCCAATGTGTGCCTCAACACTTGATATTTTCGCGAGAAAGGAAGATTGCACGCCGTGCACTCGTATTTGGACTCTGCGCTGGTCGCTTCCTCGTCCGAGTCACACACTCCCAGCTCATAGCCATGGAAATTTACCACGGAACAGAACTTATCCAGCTGTCCAGCCGCTATGTCCTTAATAATTTGTTGTCTCACGCCCTCCAAGTTGCAAGGCTGGTCGGCATAGTGCTCCCTGATCACATCGCTATCCTCAGTCAACTGGAGCAAGCTCTCCACCTTCCCATGGCTGACCAAGTGAATTCGGAGCTCCTGAATTCGCAGGCACTTTAGACCACACAGCTTGCACTCGATCCTCTTTAGCCTGCCGGAATTGTACAGCCGCTCGGCGAAGCGCCACTCGCTGGCCAGCTGGAGAGCCTTGCTCTTGGCCTCACGCTTTTCGTGACAGCGCAAATGGAAGGAATACTTGTCCTTACGCAGGAATCCTTTGCCGCAGGTATCGCAAACGTAGGCGTTGGATTTCTCGAAATGGATTCGGGCATGACGCTGCATATCGCGAAACCAGGAGAAGGTTTTGCCGCACACCTTGCAGGCGTGGCGTCCATCGGGGGTCATGCTCTGGCGCTTGGCCGAGCCAGGCGGTCGGCCACGACGGCGTTTAATGGGGACGATCTCCGCTAAAGTTGAGCTGCCAAAGGGAAGGGTTTTAATAAAGATAAATATAAAATATATGCTTTTAAATAGATTAACTTACTCCTCATTATCGCTCTCCACGGGTAGCTTGATTTTGCGCGCACTACGCCTAAGAGGATAAGGCTTCCTCTCCACCTCATTCCTGCACAGAAATTTAATATAATTCAAGCTTTTAGCCAAGTTTATAATACTCACTCATCACTGGCTCCTGCTCCAGCAGAGTCCTCATCGCTGTCACTTTTCAGCTGCCATTTAAACTCCACAGGCGATATTTCTGCGTTATCTACATCCACATCACACTTGGGAGTCGCTTCGTCTATATCCACTTCGGTTTTGATGATCTTCTGCTGCTCCTGCGGTATGTCAATGGGCATTTCGTCAAGGCATTCCCGCAAGCGAACCAACAGCTCGCCATTGACTTTCCGGGCCTGTTCCACAAAGGCGTAGGCACTTTCCAAACTCGCCAAGCAGTCGGTGCATAGATGCTGCGGCAGATTGTCATCCGAGCTCTCCTCCAGGGGCTACAGAATAGAATATAATATTTATATATTAGCGGGTGATTACTGGTTTCATTTAGTGGCTACTTACATCGATCTGGGTTAGCTCTTGGAGCACATCATAGAATGTTTTGGAGGCGTCTTTGCCCAGACAGCTAGACAAGGGCCGCAAATCTTTGTTCTGAACCGCACAAGTGCGGCAGATATTTGAGGGAAGCATGGTCCTAGCGCTGCAGTAACATCCGAATTATTTATAAACTCAGACAACAAGGAATAACTGATAAAAAACGGTGAACAACTTTCGAAAATTTGGGAAAATGCAACAAGAGCCCTTTTGGCAGTGTGACCAGTTGTAAGACGGGCTAAAGTACCCTACCTCTTCAGCGCTAACCAACACTGTTCGCCGATGCTCAGCTGTTTATTTCTCAATTTTTTTATCAGACGCTATTTGCTTTTATTCTGCTGGAATTTGCGATTAAACGTATTAGATGTGCTAGAAAGATGACGCGGACCTGCAGAATCTGCGGCTGCGCTGACGGACGCTACTGGATTGAGACACCCGTAGAAAAGTACGCGGAGAAGACCTTCGGACAGCTGCTGGTCGAGCTAACGAAGATCGAGGTAAGTGCCGCCAGACCATTGCCTTCCAATTTCCGCCCGCATTAAACCAAATTATTGCCGTAATAGGTGGCTATGGCCCAGGCTGAGAAGTTCCCCCAATGGCTGTGCTCAGCTTGCGCCCAGAAGTTGGAGACCACCTACGACTTTGTGCTGCAAGCACGCCAAACACACGAGCTTTGGCTGAGGAAGCTGGATGACGACGAACCCGGAGAAGAAATGCTGGGCCCTGAGGCCTTGGACGCCCTCAGGGAGACGCCCATTCAATTATTTGAAATCGAGGGCGTGACCATTAAGACCGAGGAGCTGGAACCGCCCGCGAAGATGGGCAAAGGCATGGCCGCCGATCCTCTGGTACGCTCGCGCTTCGTCAAGCGCACTATTGTACACTTCAGCGACTCGGACGGGGGCGACCAGGACGATGTACCGCTGCGTCAGCGCAAGGGGTCGCCAGTGTCGCAGCCGGCCAGCGCCGAGGAGAAGCACAACATCTGCGAGGTGTGCAACAAGGCGTTTCGATACGTGACTAACCTGTACCGCCACAAGCAAAAGGATCATGGACTGCCCCCCAAGCCTGGCGAGGAGTATGCTAATTCCCTTGATAGGTAGCGTAGCTTTGCTAGTTTCTAACTTTGCTCTTACCTCGACAGGTTCGACGACGATGACAACTACTACAAGTGCGACCAGTGCGACAAGACCTACAAATATGTGATGGCGCTGGTGAAGCACAAGCACACCGAGCACGGCGCCAGTCTATTGCCCTCTAAGACTTCGCGACGGAAGTTACCCGGCAGGCCCTCCGTAATGCCCGGCGATGTGAGTCCCTCCAGTCCAGCTTCTACCTCTGGAACCGCCACGCAGCGCAGTCGCGGTAATACTGACACCCTGGTGCACAGCATCATCAAGGCAGTCGAGTAAGTGGAGAACGATCTATTAACTAAATTAAGGCAATATATAGGGGCGCCATAGAAATCTCTATTAACGAACTAGATTTCTAAATTTGATTTAATTAAATTATTCACCCCCGCAGACTCTCGGACGAGGATGGGAACTGCAGCGAGGACAACTACTACAAGTGCGACCAGTGCAGCAAATCCTACAAGTACATTGTCAGCCTGATCAAGCACAAGCACCGTGAGCACACGGATCAGGACCAGAAGCAGTCCGATTCGGATGATGATCTTCCGCTAGCTTCCACATCGACAGCTTCCACAGCGGCAGCTGCAGCCTCCGCCAAGCCCTCGAGGATCAATCGACGCGTTGAGGACTTTGACCCACATTCCTGTGAGCCGAATGGGGCCAAGGAGATCAAGTGTATGATCTGCCTACGCCGATTCACTAGACTTCGCGAGCTGAGGGATCACCTACAAGACCATCCAATGGATTTCAATTTTGAGGCCCATGGCGAGCCCATTGAGCGCATAGCCGAGGGCTTCTTCAAGACTGCCGTCGAGTCCACGACAGAGGGCCTGAAGCGTCGCATATTCAGAGATCTCAGGTTGGGTGTATATGGCCGGTACTATTCCATAACGAACCAGGCGCGCTACGAGATGAATATGGACAGTTCGGACACGGACAGCGAGGGCGAAGGCGATCAGGCGGATGTGGTGCTGCGTCGTAGCTATGCCTGTGAGCTGTGCGACTCCCTGGAGGCCCGGTGGCCGCGGAAGTACCTGCTGCATCAGCACCATCGCGAGGAGCACACCTGGCTGGAGGCGCCGTTCGTGTGCCAGCGCTGCGACTCCCGCTTCCTCAGCGGCCAGCTGTTGGAGCATCACACCAGCCAGCTGTGCCAGAACACGCTGAAGCGCTTCCAGTGCGACAAGTGTCCGCAGCGCTTCTTCTGGCGGAGCAACCTGCGCGCGCACCTCGTCGAGCACAAAAGTAAGGTGAGACTGGACACAGTGAAGGGAACTCTTATAAGAATCCATTCAAAAAAAACCTACCACAACGAACCATAGTTACTTTTAATTTGTAATTGAATTATTTTTACGTTCTGTAATTGCCTGGAATTATTCGCATAAATCAAGCATAACCACAATATAAATATTTCTTTTTATTTCTTTATTTATTTCGGTCTACAAATTTCAGCAAGAGAACTACCCCTGCGACCAGTGCTCTCGGAGTTTCCAGGACAAGAGCGCCGTGACCAAGCACAAGCTGATGGTGCACCGGGACGGCAACATGCAGCTTTTACCCTGCCGCTGGTGCACACGCACCTTCTACCGCCCAGGTCTGCTGCACAAGCACGTGCAGCGGCACGGCTTCAGTGGCCAGGATCTGCCGCTGGCCGAGACTCTGCTGGCGGACGCCTCCAAGCATTCGGGGCAAAAGAGCATCCAGTGCAAGATATGCGACATTCAGTTCATCAGCGTGCCGGATCTGCGGCGTCACATCTCGATGCAGGGTGGGCACAGCGATCAGCCATCGGCTTACATGATCAGCACTGAGACTGGCTTTGAGCTGCTGCTTGAGGATACGGACGACAGTGATGAGGAGAGCCTGCCCTCCACTAGACCCTACAGCTGCGATCTCTGCGATTTAAGCTTCCGGCGGCGACGAGAGATGAGCGAGCATCAGTACTCCCTGCATAGCTTTGACAAGCTGCCACATTCCTGCGAACACTGCATCTTCAAGACTGTGGATAAGGTGAGTGAACTTATAAGAGGGAATATTAATATATTAGCCAAGCTTACCCCTTGATGCACGAATGAAGTGTCTTTGTAACATAAGGGTCATAAAACTCCGTCGATAAACGTTTAATCCTTAAGATAATAATCGAACCATCTTCATTTCCAGTATATGCTTGAGCAGCACTTGGCCAGGCAGTGCCGGAACAGCGAGAAGAAATTCGTCTGCCCGCGCTGCGGCTATAAGTTCATGTGGGAGGAGAATCTCGCCCTGCATTTGGCCACCCAGCATCCCAAACAACCAGCTGTGCTGGAGCATCAGCAGCCGTCGAGAAGGAAGCGACGCTTCCGTTATCAGTGTCCTCATTGCTGGCGATCCTTTGTCGTTCAGCCCAGCTTGGAGAAGCATATCCGGGACATGCACGTGGCCAAGAAGAATCCGGGCAAAAAGTATCTCTGCTCGCTCTGCGGCCTGGAATCACTGACGCCCAACAAGCTGAACATCCATATGCGGCGCCACATGGGCGAGAAGCCGTTTAAGTGCGATCTCTGTGAAATGCGCTTTACGGTATTCTACGAACTGAAGGTGCACCGTCGGAAGCATACGGGCGAGCGACCCTATCAGTGCACCTTCTGTGCCAAGGATTTTGCACGGCCGGACAAGCTCCGGCGACACGTCTTCATGCATAACGTCAAGTCATAGGGTACTTATATTGAGACTATATATCTGATAAATAAAGCATTATAATAAAATTCGTTTTTAAAAATGTTTTTAAAAATATTTCTGTACAAAATGAAATGAATGAATCTTTTTTCTAGACCACCCCACTCCCCCAATAAACAAACATAATCGTTTTGCTGATCCCCTCCCTCCTCCTAGCTAACAGCCCCCAAGAAATAGTAAACAATGTAATCATAAATAAGGAAAAGGTTCAGTTGAAAGTGGAGGAAGTAGCTCTCGCGAAAGAGCTAATCATCTGCCTGCTGCATTCTGAGCCCCTGGTACATGAAAACCTGTATTTGGTAAATTTGTACTGCAAAACTCGTGTTAGGGAACTTATTGTTGCCGAAACACTAATAAAAATTGTCCGCTTCTTACATTTCGTGTAACAGGCGAACAGAAGTCAGTAGAACAGCGATGCATCTGTGTATTTTCTATGCGGTGACGTCAGTGTATTGTTTGCTCTCTTTCTAGCAAGCGCCGACTGCTGCATTCTGAGAGCAGCTCTCTAATCACCTGCCTGCTGCATTCTGAGCGCCTGGTACATGAAATCATGGAGTTAATAAAT
>JAEIIG010013554.1:0-13838 GCA_018904695.1 Drosophila parvula
ATGGGTTCAAGCTGAAATTGTTTTGCTGAAAGCAGCCTTACCTACTTGGCTTCCAAAAGAATTGTAAAAAACTGTGGCACAAAATATAAACTAGCAAAAAAAAAGTGTGCTTTATTTTAAGTTAATATATTTAACTAATAAGATATAATATTATATTATTTAATATATTATATTATGTATTATATATATTTAATATATTTAACTAATAACTTGTACTGGTTTATAAAATAAGCCTCTATTTTTGGAAGAATGAAACGCATCCTAAAGGATTTGAAATTCTAACAAATACATTTTATTTTTCTTCAAGATTCCACTTTGTGTGTTGTTTAATTGTTTCTTTTCCCGTTTCTTCGCTTTAAAGTTTACTAAATATGTTTTAAAATGTGGTTTTAATATTTTTCGGTTCATCCTTATATAACTGTGACTCTGCTAAGCCTTTCTAAGCATTATGACATCACGAACGGCAGTAATTTCAAATTGTTTTGTTACTCTTTCCTCTCTTATAGATTTTACAAAAATTAGTATTCAGTATAACCACACCCTCTTTATGAAATTAAGTATTATTTGCATATAGTAAATATATTATATTTTTTATATATATTTATTTGCGAACTATATTTATTATAGGAAGGCTCAAAGTTTGCTGATGAGTTTGAGAGAACAAATAACGAAATAGACATTCCAATACCCTCTGCAAGCATACATTTTATTATGTTTTTATTAATATATACATATATCATACATGTATATGATTCAATTTAATTTTCTCCGTTGGTGGTGACTCACTTCTCCCGCTATCTCGTTGGGAAATCACTGAAAATATTTATCATACGCAGTGTGGTCATTTGGGATTTCCAAGCGCAGAGATAGTGCCCCCTCCCCTCCTTTTTGCACTGTCCCCGCCCTTTCGGCACTTCACTTATCTCTCTCTCTCTCTCTTTTAGGGGAGCCACGAAACCCAAATATTTATCATGCGCAGCGTGGGTCGAGGAGTTTTCCCCCCCCCAAACACTAACATTGTCCTATTTCCCCCCCCCGTTCAGGATTTCAGGGATCTCTAAAGGGGGCGCCATATCGTTTAACTGCCTCAAAGCAATTGTTAATTAGTGCACCGACCTTGTCGTAATTAGTGCGCTCGCTGCACATGGCTCGGTTAGGGGGGTTTTTTGGGGCCTGAACTAACCCTGGTCTAAGGAGCAGAGGGCGGACAAGCCGACCAAAATTTTAATGTTAAGTTTTTTTGGCGAGTGCCGGCGGGGGAGAAAACACTGCAGCCAACATTCGACAAACCAAATACCCACTAATTAGTTATAATATGATTCCCCCCCATTACAATTCCCAACTGTTTCTCAAATCTTTTGTGTACTTTAAGAGGACTTACACTAGCCAAGGGAAAAAGCCTTACAAAATATAATGATAATTCCTGGGAGCGCACAAGCGGATCATAAGTTTTGCATTTAGGAGAATGCAATTTTAGGCAGCCCCCAAAAAAAAAAGAAACTCATAAGCTAATGAGCCGAGTTGAGCCGGGGAACTTCTTAAAGTTTCACTAGAAAAAACACACCAGAAGGAGGTTGCCGGGCGAAACTCAAGGCACTTGCATTTAAATGCGTGTGCAACTAACACTATGCTAATGAAGGGGCCATAAAGACTGGCTACCAAGTAAACAGAAACTGAAACTCGTAGCTGCTAAGGGGTGGCAAAAAAAAACACGTCGAAGGCGGCGGGTGTAGGAATGGCAGAGCGAAGTGCATAAATCTTGAATGGAAATTATGCAGACACACGCGCATAGGGAAATATGAGGCTGACGCTGGGAAATCAATCTGTTCAAAGCCTTGAGTGGCTTAATAACATGCCAGGCACCCCAAGAGACGCCACCGATGTCTATTAACCAGGGGGCTCGCATGTGGAATTCCGCCTGCCACATTCAAAATACAAATTAAAAAACAATTAAACATTTGACGGCTTGGCGCGCCAAAGACCCCGCCCACATGGCCTGCCTAAATGTTACGCCGAAAAATAATTAAGCGCATAATTATTTAATTTGATGAGTGCGAGTGCGAGTGCGAGTGTGGGTGTGGGGTGGGCGTTGGGGTAATTTACGAGGAAGTGCCTCATAAGGCGAAACGACGAGGCACGAGTATTGGGAAATGCTTGCGATATGAAAATTAATAGACGCACTTCCAGAGTGGCAACAACGGGAACCAACACGATGGCGCGCGATGGGGGCAAGGACTTTGGGGTGGCGGAACACTTCAAGTGTCGTGTGAACGGGTGCGCTCGCTCGCTCGCTCGCTCGGCTGCCCGCCCGCCCGGAGGAGACCAGCCAGGGGCGACAGCTTCCAGACACTTCACCAAATGCCGGCGCCAGCATCAGGCACACACACTCGGGCACACATTGGAGGCAACGTGGCGTATGCTTGATATTTGAGTAGGAATTGGATGGCAAACTTGCAACTGATTTGGCACGCTGTCAAAATATTAAAAACGCTGCTTTAATTAATGGCCAGAGACACCGGCATTCTTGTGTATTACAGAAATGTAAAAGAAAAACTACTTAAGATTTTTTTCCTATCTGCATTTTCCCTCCCCTGCCAACCCCCCTGCCATTTCCATTCCCATTTCGCCATTTTCTCCCGCTCTCTCTCTCTCTGCGCCATTTGTTGTTATTATTAATTTTATGCGCCATATAAACGGTGGAAGGACCCTAAAAAGTCAGCAGCGTCAAGTAAACAAAAGCCTCTAACGCCGCTCCATTGGCTAACACAACAACAACGGCAACAGCAACAAAAATAAAAATAAAAGGAGCCGGGAAAGGAGCAGCAGGAGAATAAAAAAAAAATGTGGCTACTGTGTGAGAAATACATATTAAGAAACAGGCGACAAAGCACAGCGAATCGAAGAGTGGAAAGGAGGACAAAAATTAATATAAAATGTGAAAAAAAAGATTTTGGTATTTTTGCTTGAATTGCACAATCGGAGGAATATAGTTTCGGGAAGTATTGGGTATTAAAGGGTGAAATCCATAAAATTGTTATAACTCTAGAAATATTTTAGGCGAAGTTATTGGTATTCTCCGGTAAGCGCTACTCCTGCAATTTATCTTTCTTTTAAGTTTTCTTTAAGACATTGTTCTTTTAAACTGGAACAGTTATTAGAATGTTCATTGGGAATATTTCAGATCTTTAGCTACTAAATTATCTAATTAACATAGAAAAGAATTTTGTATAACCTTTTATGGCTATTTTTAGTTAAGGAAAAATCTATTTTCTTTATTTTAATATTGTATTAATTTTATTTTAATATTGTTATTCATTTTATATTTTTATTCACAAGATATACGAGTATCTTTGTTAATCAAGAGAATTGTTTTTCACTTTGGCTTTATATTGGATCGAGTTCTACTGCTTTGCCATGGAGGAAATTGTACAAAACACAGCGTAAGATAAATGCTGTTGAAAGCCCATTTTGTATTTGATATTACTTAAAAAAATGTTAATGTTTTCTTCAATATACGGTTAATAACATATTAAAGTTTCACTAATTTATTCGTATCACCTCTTTAACAAAAATATATAGAGCGTCAAGATTTATTTATCGACTATGATCAAACCAATTGCGAATTATAAAACATAAAATTTTTGTAAAGCAACAGTTCCTTTGAATCGTTTTAAAATGAATTATTTATGAAACTTAGATTAGATAGGGAATTACATATAAATCAATATATATTGATACAGTGTACATTTTTGACGCGAAAATCGATATATGAATCGATATTTTATTGTTGTGATATATTATATAAGTACAATAAGTCGATTTTCTATTTAATGTTTTGGAGCAATATAATCGCATAACAGACAAATAAATGAAATCAAATTTCTGACCTACTCCGATCGATAATTTTATGTTAGCTGCGATATTTTTTCGATTTTTTAATTTTCGATATATAAAGGATTATGACATATTTTATACGATATTCTGTTTCATATATGGAATTAATATAATCGGAAAAGAGACAAGTAAATAAAATGATCTTTGTTCGTGTTTCTTTGATAATATCGATATTTAAAGGTTAGGTGCGATAATTTTCGATATCTAAATATCTAAAATACATCGCAGCTTGCCAAACTTACTTCAATTTTCTATAATATATTTTTGTTCATGTGCTCTATCTTTTCTCATCGATGTTTTTATATTTAAATCTACATTTAAAGAAAGGAAAACGTTGCTGCCTTGACCAGTTGGGAATTATAGCGCCGCCAGAGTTGGAAATTAGAAAAATCTAGTAGACCCCAACACTTTTGTCGCCTTTCAACTATTGCACACATGTGTGGGTATTAATTCGTTTGTGTATGTGTGTGTGTGTGTGTGTGTGTGTGTGTGTGTGTGTGTATGGGCTTCTGTGGTCCATGCCATTGTCATTGCCATTGACTTGGTCCTGTTCTTGTTCTTGGTCTCGGCCGTGGTCGTGGTCGTGGTCGTGGTCTTGCTGTTGGTCTTGGTCTTGGTCTTGGGTCCTCTGGTCGACGTCATATTGTGTTTGGCAAATCGTTTGCGATAAAGCCAACTACATAATGTCTCTGTAGGCCACGACAGGCGCTGGCGATGGATAGGGGTTGTGTTGGCAAAAGTCTGCCGGGGTCGGGACCACATAAAAATGCTAAACCAGCGCTACGCTGGCGGCGCAGCGACGCACACACACAAAATACCAATTTCCAACCCCCTGACCCCATACCCCATACCCCATACCCCATACCCATTGACGACCCCTCTCATTTCCTTCCATATGTGGGCCTCGGGATAATGCGCGTTATCCTTGATTGCCTGCCTCGATATTGGGCCACGGGCTAAGGCCCAGGCCAAGGGGGGAGCGATATGGAATGTGTGGACTGGGCCTTATATGCCGCTTAAACTTTCCTCATCGCTTCGCCATCCTCAGGGCGCAAGCAAGGATGCTCTATAAAAAAAAATAAAGAAAATCGAGTATAACGCTTGGGAAATGGAAGAGAACTAGCTATGGGATAAACTATACTAAACTGATTACTTTTTCGATATATAAATCTATCTATTTATCTATAAACTCGATAACTTAAATATATCGAATTATTTGTAGAGTTTGAAAACTATTCTATTTTACTTTTAAATAAAATTCCTTTTTTCCAAAAAGAAAAGCGTATGCCAAACGTTGATTCTCCTTGATAAACTAAACAAATCGGATTACTTTTTCGATATATAAATCTATCTATCTCTCTATAAACTCGATAACTTAAATATATCTAATTATTTGTAGAGTTTAAAAAACTATTGTATTTTACTTTTAAATAAAATTCCTTTTTTCCAAAAAGAAAAGCGTATACCAACCGTCGGTTCTCTTTGATTCTTTTCCTTTTTTTCCTTTTGTTGTTGGCCTTGATTATTTCACTTTTCTGTGTCTTTGCCGTTGAGCCTATCGTGATTTGGCTCTTTTCAGGCTCTGTGCCTCTTCGTTGGCTCCTGAATCCATACAATTCCTTCTGGCTTCTTGCCTTTGTGCTTTATGCTCATCATCATTTGCCGGGAAGAGAAATCGCAACAGAATCAGATATTTGCCTCTTTCTCGGCGGCTAATTGGTTCCAAACTGCCGCCTGCCGCCTGCCGTCGCCTGCCGAATGATTCTGTTCGAAATCCCCGGCTAAAAGGGGGTTAAAGCGGGTTAACAGGGGGAAGTGGGGGGAGATGGGGCAAGGGGGGCGGCACTGAAGAGCCGTCCAGAGGCAACTAGCTAAACAACAATTTTAATTGCGACCAGGCAGAGTCAACGTCTGGGGCTCGGGCCAAAGGCAAATGAGTGAACGCTCCAAGAAATATGAACGAGGTCAATGATTGTTTACACTACCCTCGAATGCTGTTTACTTCGAGCTGGCGAGCAGGAGAAAGGGGGGGTTGGATGGGTGGAGGGGGGAGGGGGAGGAGGAACGATGAGGATGGGGCACTGTGGGGTTAATTCAGACACCTCTTGGCGGAAAACGCCTTTCGCGAAAGCTGATAGTGAGCAAAAATGAGAAAATGAAGTAATTAGAAAAACATGAAGCTGGCAGGACAAGGTATTGCATTAAATGTGACTTGTTCTCTTTAAGATTTTACCAAGGAACTATTTCTGATTTTCATCTAAGTCTATACACTGAGAAAAATATATAATAAAAACAGTAAAATTAATCAATCTGCGGATTCCAAGTTTATCACAATCCTAGGTTGAAGTTTAACAACAGCACAAGTTAAAAGTATCCACAGAAGTTGGTTGATTCTTAAACTACAAGAATTTCTTTCTGTGTAGTTGTGAAGGTCTTGAGAGAGAGACAAAGGTAACAGCAAGAAAAGAGAGAGAGCGAGAGTGATGCATAAACACTTGCCTCGCTTGTTGTTGCCTCATTTAAATAAACTGTTTAAACTGCTATATGAAATAAACTAGCAGATCCGTTCATCCATCAATTCCGCTTGCCACATAACCCATTAATCTCATGGAAACCATAAATATTACAATTACATTCGCTTTATTTCAGGTTTTTTAATGCAATTTCAGCTTTTTACCATATATACCTTTATAAATAAAAACCAATAAAGATTTTTACCTATAAAGAGTGTAAATTATTAAAACCAAAATCTTGTTGGTTTTATTTTAAAGAGAATTTAATTGATAACTTAAGTTATAAAGCTGTAAAAACTTTAACTGGCGGTTAAGCAGCCTACTAAAGGAGGTGATAATTCCTTATCGGGTAATACCTACACATCTAAAAGCAACTGTTATTCTTGTTATACCCGGTACTAGAGCTGGAAAAACATGGATGTTTAAGGCGGATTAATCGATGTTTACATATAAAAAACTTCGGAAACTTCGATACTTTTCCAGCTCTACCCGGTACTTATAGGATACAATGGTATTATAGCTTTGTGCCAACCTATAATGTCTGTAACCGGCAGAAGAAAGCATCTCCAATCCTATATGGTATTATATATATATATATAATCTTGATCAACATCGCCAGGCGAGCCGATTTAGCCATGTCCCTTTGTTTTCTGTCCGCCTGTCCGTCTGTTACTTGTCCGTTTGTCCGTTCGCCCGTTTGTCCGTTTGCCCGTCTGTCCGTTTGCCCGTTTTGCCCGTTTTCCCGGTTCATGCCGGTTCATGCCGGTTCATGCCGTTTAATATCCTTTACGCTCATTACTACAAATTGTTTCGTTAATAAGCACCTAACTGTTAATTAAACTAAGGGTTAAGCTAACGCAAGTTTAAAAAAAGAATTTAATTTACTTTTTTAGCTCTGAGTAGACATCTTCCTCTTACCAAGTTATGAGACTTCCTTAAGTTTACTTAAAATGATTTAACGAGACTTAGTATCAGGTCTCAGGCAAACCGCAGATGAAAGCGGATTAAAGTAGATTAAAACCTGTCACTTTCTTCCACAAATGACAACTCATAAAGCATGGAGTATATATTATATATATATAATATTCCACAGACTGAATACCACACAAAGTCGTTTGTCTTTAAGCCGGTGGTCTAACCACACAGGTGCCCTACCCCACCGCAACTGAATTGAAACTATAAACTCTGGAGGGTAACCCCGCGGCGGTCTGCCCAATTATTGGTCTCCACTAATATATAGAAACATATATATATATATATATATATATGTATAGGCATATCGGGGGTAATAATAATGTTTATTTGGGGTCAAGGAGATAGGGGCACATACCTGGCAAACACTGGAGTGCCTGTGGTCAGGGGACGTTGCGGTGAGTCTTTGGTTCCGCTGTTTGCGATGAGAGTAATCGACGGATTAGGCCTAATTATAAATGTAATTTCCACGGAAGCACACACGCACACACACGTTCGCACACACTCGCACACACTTGCACACACACACAGTCTTTAGGGCTCAAAAGCAAATTGCAGAAACCGTTTAACGCATTAGCGCGCACATTTAATTAAAAATCAACCCGCCGCGGGTGGTGGATGGGTTTTAAAAAAAAAACCAAAAAAAAAAAAAGGGAGAGGTGCCTAAGGAACTGGCACGGCACAAAGTGATTTAAAATATGCACAAAGCACGCAAGTGCCAAAAAAAAGAGAATTATTTATATACATATATCGGAAGAACAAAAAAAAGAAGTTAAGAAGTGCGGGGGGGCCAATAGAAAAACAACGAGGAAACCGAAGTGAGTCGCGAGTTGAACATGCAACTTGTGCGAATGGCAATCGAATGCCAGCGGTAGCAACGCCAAATAGTCAGGCCCTCAGTTGCCGTCGCAGTCGGCGTCGACGCCAGCAGCGACGTCGATGGTGGCAGAGCGATTGAGCAATTGAATAATTTACTTTTTTGCATTTGTTGCAGGTGCCGCCGCCGTGTCGTGGCTCGGCGATGACTAATTGTTGCTGAGGCTGCCTCCTGCCTGCCTGTCAGCCCATTATAATCGATGTATGTAGCTGTATCTCTTCCCCCATGGCCTCTGCCTAAATATAGTAAATAATAAAAATTCTGCCGAAAGCAAAAATAAAAAAAACAATCGAAAAAAACCGGGGGGGGAACAAACGAGAAATAACAAAAGGCGAACGGCAAGCAAATAAACAATAAAACAGCAGCCACAGATATACGGATACAACAACTGCAGATACAGATACGGATTCGGATACGTACCCGTTTATTGGGCAGCTCTTCTATGTATCTCGCGGATACGATGGATTACCGCTTCAACGAATTCCGCAGATTCTGCTTTGATCTATCAAGAAATTTCCCGCTGAAACAATGTGGCCAGCTTTCGCATTGATCCCATATCTGCACTATCATTCGGCTCTGCCCACCCCCCACACACACACATCTCATGTGCTCTGTGGGATATTTTTGTGTGTTCTTATCATTCATAGTGTATATACGAGTATATACCATAAAAACGAATCAATTTGTTAAGCTTTTTATTGCCTGCGTTCGTTTTTTTTCCTAAGAATTTTCACGACAAGTCTGGCAGATATTTTTGGAACATATTTAAATGTATTTTAATAGAACTAACATATTTAAATGTATTTCAACATATTTAAATGTATTTAAACAGACTTAACATATTTAAATATTGTGTTATTTGTCTGTTTCTAAAGCCAAGTCAATGCGACAGTAAAAGAAACAGTAAAATAGAATATTTTCTTACTTTACGAGTTTACTTTTTTCACAAAAATAATTTTAACACATCTAATAATATTATATATTATATATTAAAGCTTATATTACAGTTGATTAACGTTTCTGTTTTTATCAACAGTAAATGAGTATATTTCACTATAAAACCTAAAAACCAAGCTAAAACAAGTAAGAAAGCTTCAGGCAAGTGTGCTCGACTGTGGGATACCCGCTACCCATACGAGTGTTGATGAAATTGAAAAGCACTTTGCCATGTCTATGAATTTATTTATAAAAATTAATGAAAAGCTCAATTTGAACAGGGAAAGAGGCAGAAGAAAATATAAGCAAATGTTGCTAGTAATATACTGCCAACACAAATGTAGAAGTTGTAGAAAACTTATTGCTTAATAACTTCCATATTTATACACCAATTTTCACACCACATCCTTACATTTATGTATATTTTTTGAAAATATATTTAAATCATGACTATAGCTAAGGGGCGGAAGTGGGCGTGGCCAAATTTTAAAATAAAATTGATCTGTTTGCTATATGTAGGTATGCATTTTGTTACCAAGTTTCTAACCTCTTGCTTTTATAGTCTCTGAGATCGGTTATTAGACACGAACGGACAGACGGACAAACGGACAAGACTAAATTGACTTTATGAGATCGAAAAAGCTTCCTTCCTATAATACGCTTCTTCTATAATAACCTTTTTTCTATAATAACCTTCTTTTATAATACCATTCCTCTAAAATAACCTTCTTCTATAAAACCCTTCTTCTATAATACCCTTGTACCCTATAATTATCCAGTACAATCATGATATATATCATGCACTTATCATCTTGAATCGATAATAGCCTCTAATTGTCGATCTCTGTTCTTCCACCAATTTAATAGTTCCTTGAGATCTGTTTCGAACTCATTAGTGGCAGTAGTACACTTCTGCGAGGCGCTCTTCAGAACAGATCAGACCGATGACGACGGCGACAAACCACTTGAGGAGCGATCGACGGATCGGTTCGCCGGATGATTGCCATGACTGGTTTGCCTCTGCTGGCCGGGCCGATCATTTCCTATTTCCATTTGCATTTCTCCATCCAATGGGGCGAACGTGCGAAGAATAAATTCGCAATTGCGTACATAAGAGGGGAATTTAATAGGCGCACCTACCGACCACCCTAGGGCGGGCGGCAGAGGCGGTACGACCGCGCGTCATCGCTCGCGGAAAGTATCGAATCGAACTCTCGTAACACCAAAATGAGCCAATTATAATTACTATTTGTTTATTCAGCATATAGTTGGATAGGTCAAGGGCGGGGCGGGAGGTTGTGGTGTGCAGCGGCCAGAGGGGATACATAATGTAAAAATGTGTGCTTAATTCGAATGTTTCTCACTTGCGTGCCATTGTTTTCGAATTTCCCATTTCCCGCCGCCAACCTCTTCATATCTGCCAGCTTGTCTCGGTTCTTTAATATTATATATATATTTTTATTCCCGGTAATCGCCGGGTATATCGGCTATATTGTATAAAATATACTTTCGTTGCTTTGGCGAAAACTTAAACAAAAATAGAAATAAACTCAATTAAAATCTAGTCAAGTTAGAAATTTAATATAATGCTCTCTCTTCCTTATTTTCCAGCGGAAATTCCGCTGAACGCTTTAACCTTGATAATACCGGGTATTTCATGATCGAGTTAATTGACTTTTTTGCATAGTTTTTGTTCCTACTTGCCCAGCAATGAAGCGAGTTGTACAGATACATTCGGATTCAGATACAGATGATGCAGCTGCATATACAGAATCTATTTTGGTTTTTAATCTGGTAGCCTTTTATTATAAATAGTTGGGCTGCCTAGATAAACAGACGTCGCTGCCGCTGCTGACGCCGAATGCCGCCGCCGCCGCCGGTGCTGCCGCTGCCTCAGTCGGCGCATTCGTTGGCTAGTGTCCGCATCTGTGGGATACATTCATTACTAATTCATGTTAAATTTCCAACACCCGCGACATGCACGAAAACCGCAGGTAAAAAGTAATCAAAAATGATAACCGCTCCCCCTCCACACCTCGGAATTAACAAGTAAGAAAGCTTCAGTCGTGCTAGACTGAATGATACCTGGTATTAAAAAAAATAACATGAGTTTAAAAGAGACTACTTATTGCCAACTTACTACTTATTGCTACTTATTATTGCCAATATTCGGAGTTAAGCTTCTCAGGATGTACTGTCTTGAAGTTAGCCTATAAGTACTTCAACAGTATCATATCTATACAGGCCGAATCCCGGTCAAAACCCCAATAATAGATATAGCCTTGAATTCGAATATTAGTAAATGGAAGTTAAATATTTCTTTTGCTACGGGTGTAATCTGAAAATTATAATACAATCGGATGATAGGTATGGGAGTTATTAGAAAATTATGTTGCAACATCCTATTTGCATCTCGCTCACACTCATCTTGGTCGCTAAGTCTAGTCTCGAACCTTGGCTTTGAAATGAGTTTTAAAGTTTGATCGGAGTTAGGGGTGGCAGAAAATATCGATACAAGTACACAGTATATACATATTTATAACAGAAGTCGATAGGTAATCCGATACATGTGCGATTAATCGATATTCTTTTTATTATTTTGGACCAATATAATAGGAAAAAGAGAGCAATAAATAAATAATAAAATTCAATAACATTTTTGGCATATTTTTAAAACTATAATTCTTTCGTTTTATCAAATTTTACATTATTATCGATATGATATTAAGGGCGATACTGTTGTCGACATATTAAATATATAATTTATATATTATTCCAAGCGCTCTAATCGTTTCGAAGAGTCTTGGGAAGATGGGCGCCTTTTGCCATTAAATTAAATGAACAAATCTCCCAGTACCGGGTACCTCTTAGTCCAGCACACTCGATTACAGCTCTCTTACTTGCTTTAATTTCGATAATTGTTGATTTTAAACTTGAAAAAAAAAAGGGAAGAGAGCGTTGTTTCGATCACAGTGGCGGTGCACTTTCATAATTATTTTGCCATCAATTTGCCGGACACTCATAGCAAACATTTATTTGAGCAAACACACACACAGAGAGATATGGTGTGGGGATGGGGGGTAGGGCTTGGACTTTGACATGTAAGTACATCAATTAGTATTAAGTACGACATCAATCTGGTAAATAAAGTTGACCGAACTTGTTACATTCTGTTAACATGTCAGCATGACCATCTAGACGCTTGAAGTTTGCTTTGTGCAAACATTATACACTTATGTACTTACGCTGCGTATACGTTACGTTTTTCGGGAGGGGGCAAAATCCATGTAATCTCCATGTAGCTGTCTCCGTTGATTGCGCATACGCCACGTGTGTGCCGTGCCGCCTTCGGAATATCCCCTCCCCCCACCCATAACATAACAGTTAATAGCCATTAAACAAAACGCTCACATGCCCAGCCAGGTCAGGACAATTAAGCCGAAACTTTCATTGGGTCGAGAGGAGTGGGAAATTATAGAGGGGGGAGTGCTGGAGTGCTTAAAGGCGTCCCCGAGCAGCTGTCAAGGATCCCACTCTCTCTCTCGCTCTGTGCGTGTGTGTGCAACTTACCTCAATAAACGTAATTATTCCAAAAGGAGCCACCTTTGACTCATTTAAAATTACAGAGCCAACCCCCACCGCCCAAAAGAGAAGCACACGCTCGCAATGATCTCGCTTTAAAATTTTTATTTGAAGTAAGTAATATTTTCTGACAGTAACAAGATAAATTTTCCATTCCCCCATAGGCGATTACTTAAAAAAAATAATTATGTATTTTTTGCTTTGGTAAAAGAATTTGATTTTCATTTGTTTGTTCTATAAAGTTGTTGTTCTTGTTGTTGTTGTGTGTGTTTTGTTTGTTTTTTTCTTTTTGTTTTTAGTGTGTGTGTTCTTTTCTTGGTTTTTTGTTTTGTTTGCTTAATAGCGTTTTGCATGTGTTTACACAATAATCGTAATTCTCGAGGTTGCAATAATCATAATAATAATAACAATCGGAATAATCATCTCGGTGATAATAATAATGATGATAAATAACGGTAAATATATAGTAGTACAAAGGAGATACATACATATATAACAAACAAAACTGAAAAACTGGCCCAGTCCAAGGTAAATGGGAGGAAAAAATTGAATTTACTTTCTTTTGTTTTCTCTCTTTTTTTTTTTTTTTGTAGCTGTACCGTTTTTTTCGGCTTTTGTTTGGTTTTAGTTTCATTTTTTTGTTTTCTTTTCTTTTTTGTAAAATATACGCACATTGCCTTAATTGTTGTTTGTTTTTTTGTTTTTTTTTCTTTTTTTTCTCTGTTTTTCTTGAATTCTTCTTGACGTTTTTTTTACATTTCGTTTTCGTTCTTAGCAAAAAGAAATCAGATTCAAGTTTGCTAAAGAATATCACTAAAAATGTTGTTGTTGTTGTTGTTCTTCTTCTTGTTGTTGTTGTTGTTGTAAATTTCCTTAGCTTTCATCTTGTTTACTTCTATTTGCGTATTTTCGCATTATCGTATTATATATTCCTTCCGTCAATCAGAATATCTGTTTGTGTGCTGCCTTCTGCCATGCAATATTCATATTATTTTCTATTTTCTGCCGTTTGACTCTCGTTATTGCGGAGTTGTGTGTATATAAGTTATGTATAATATATTTAT